>CAJHQQ010000852.1:0-135593 GCA_905132885.1 Moricandia moricandioides | reverse complement strand
TTCCTTGTGCTTTGGATATTTTCAGAAAAAAAAAGTTTTAGAGCTGTTGAAATTATGTTGTATATACAGTAAAAGCAGCAGAAATCCAAAAAAACATATACACGCACAAAAGAAGAAAAATAACATTTATATTTATTAAGAAATGGTAGATCGAGACAAACATTGATTAATATTTACATGTGGATGTGTTTTTTTCTTTATCGTGCTACCGCAACTTAACGAACCCGAAAATCTGAACCGATCCAATCTAATAAAAAATAAATCCAAATCAAAGTGAATCTGACAGAATATCAAATGAATCTTGTTCTAAGCTATTTTGGGGTTTGTTTTTTAGCCAGACCGAACCCGAATACAAATTAATATCCTAAAAACAAAAATTTTCACAAAACTTAATATCAAAGAAATACCATAATAAGCATTTATAGCACTGAAAATTAACTCTAATATTTAATTGAATGTAAATTTTGGTTAATTAGTAAATATTAAGAATTTTTGTTTCCCCAATTGCATTTAAAATTTTATTTTCTTTAACTTTAAATAATAAGTGTTTAGTCAGTTTTCTTCAAAACAAAATTAAATTAATTTATTTTTAATTTTAAATGATGTTTCATGTGTTTATAGAGTTGTTACTTGTTAGTTTAAATCTTGACATGCGCAATCGCGGGGGTTTTGTTTTCATTTTTATATACAAAGATATTTATTTTACCTCATTAGTAACGTTAGTCATATATTTAAATGTTTACATAATTATTACAAACACACTAATTTTATAGTTTACATGTTAATATAAACATGAAAAATCAAGTTTTAAATTTATTTTATAATTAATTTATATTAAATTCTGATATGAGTTTCAACGTTAGATTATCATTTAGGAAATTTTTATTTTTACTTAGATAATATATATATATATATATATATATATGTGTGTGTGTGTGTGTGTGTGTTAATTTTATGTTTGATGTTAATATCAATTGTTTCAATCTGTTTCTTATTATAGATTAATTTTATTGGATTTGCATATGGTTATTAAATAAAATAATATATACATGAAAAATCATATTTTAAATCTTATATTTAATGTATACTAAATTTTGATGGGGATTTCAAAGTTAAATTACCTTTTAGCAAAAGAATTTATGTTTATTTAGATACTATGTTATTGTATATATGCCAAATTTTACTTATTTATCATAGAGGTCCAATTTAATTTCCATATATTCAAATTTAAAAATAAAAAATAGTACTGTTATATAATAATTTTAAAATAAAATTGCAATAAAAATATAAATTTAGAAATAATTATAGTAATAATATTATAAGCCACACAAACATTATTACAAGGTTAAATAATATATAGAACCATATTATATTAAATTATTGATAAATGTTGTTATATAAACTATAATATTTCAGTATAAAAAGAAAACCGACATGACCAATAATATTATAATACATGAAAATATTATTATAAAATTAGATAATATATAACACCAAATTATATTAAGTTATTGATAAATTTTATTATATAAACTATAACTTTTTAGTATAACTATAAAGTTAGTCATATATTTAATTTTTTTTATAACTATTACAAATAAAATAATGGGCTTTTTTCAATACTAATTTAAATATTCAAGTTAAACCTAAAACCAATCCATTTTTTTGTAGTTACTATTCATCAATGAATTTTCCATAATATACCTAGGTTTTTGACTTATTTACAAATTTGTCATTATTATTTATTTATTTATTAATTTCGAAATATAAAAAAAACAAATACACCCTAAACATTTCTTCTTAATTACAACTATGTCATCGTCATCAATATTTTCAACCACCATGAACCACCATTTTTGATCTCTTAAAGCTCTAGAATTGAATTTTCAACCACTTTTTCTCATTTTAAACAAGCAAATCTTCATTTCCTCTCATTTTCTCTACATTTTCATCTAAAAATCTCTCTTAACCTTCAATTTCATAATCACAAACTTCATAATTTCGTGTTTTTTCACTTGTGAATCGTCAAAATGCTTCTTCTTGGTCATTATAGAAGTTTGGACCGTTGAAAAGGCTGGAAACAAGCTTCACACCGCAAAAAGGTAACTATTTACATGGTTTACGTCGTTTCTCATATCTGTGTCGCGATAATAGACTGTTTTATATGTCTACGCCCTTGTGTAGACGTACAATGCAGTCTATTTGTCAACGCAGAGGTCAGTTTTGCAATTGACTAAGCGGATTTTTTTGGTAACGTAGCCTTCCCAACAGTCTACATTTTAACCTTTGACAACAAAAACAAAAAACTACGTAGACCTACAAAGACGACGACGCAAAAGAGGTTAGTTTTGCATTTGACTGAACTTTTGACTTTTCATAATCAGACTTGAACGTAAGTCTGCGAAGTGTAGACTGCCGAAGAAGTTTACTTAAGGTCAGTTTTGCATTTGACCAAAACTTTGACTGCGTTGGAAATGTTAGTTTTGTGTTTGACTAAAACTTTTTAAAATTAATTAATTTTTTTTTAAATGTAGAGTTCATATGCAATTTTCTCTTCCAAAAAAAAAATGTAGACTACACGTGAAGTCTATTTTTTATTTTGGTCAAATGCAAAACCGACTCGTCGGATTTGAGAGTAGACTTCTTGCGAAGTTTGCAAAGCTGTAGACGTTCATTTCAATCTACCCCTAAAAAGTCAAACATAGTCAATTGCAAAGCTAACCTCATTCAAAAAAAATAAAACATGTAGATTGTATATTAAGTTTACTTATGAAAGTCAAATCTTGGAAAATTCTGGTCAATAGCAAAAACTAACAGTTTTAAAGTTGTAGACTGAAAAGGAAGTCTACTTATATAAAATCACAACTTTTTTCAACTATAAAAAGTAACCCGTAAAATGGTCAATTGCAAAAACTAACCCAAAGAGTAAACCTATCTGACCGCCTACGGATGTAAACTGAAAAGAAAGTCTACCACCTTGGAGACTGAACATGGAGTCTATTTCGAAATATACATTAAAAGTTAATTTGTGTATTATGCATTAAATTTTTTCACGATTTTTTCATTTGAATGTGTATAATAGTTAATCCTAATGGGTTTGAGTGATTTTGAATAGAAAAATTGTTGTAATTATGAAAGTATAATACTTTTGATTTTGCTATATTGGTAGGTAACAATTGTAGAAGTATTAGTAACTCTACGTTAATTGTCCCAGTGCAAACAACCAGGTCACACTCGTCCAAACTGCCCACGTTAAACTAGTGTTATCTTACTGCTTTGGATGTTGTCTTATCTCTTATGTGTTGAACTTATAAATTGTATTGGTGCTTTGGATGTTGTCTTATTGCTTTGGATGTTGTCTTATGTCTTATGTGTTATGTATTGAACTTATCAGTTGTATTGTTGCTTTAGATGTTGTCTTATTTGATGAACTTTTGTTGAATTCGTAAGTCTTAATTTTTTCTATTACTTTGAGTTCTAATGTTACTTTTTGTCGTGCAGACCAACGTGTTAGTCTTCTTGAACAGAAAGTAGACTTCTTTTTGTCTCTTATAGAGGAAGACTAATATGTAAGTCTCTCGATTGTATTGGAGTTGTACTTTTGGTCGAATATGAGTTTAAATCTCTGAAAGAAGAGTATTATAATGATACAAATGATGATATTTTGATAGATAGTCGAGTAGCAGACTTCTGTAAAAGTCTTTTGTAACAGAAGACTGACACTTAAGTCTGATGCAAGCAAATTACACAATTTTGTTACAACCATAAGTCTAGTACAAAAGCCTACTACAACCGTCTGTTACTCACAGTTCTTGAGCTTCGTCGAGTGCATTTTTAAGAGCAGGGAATAACTTGTTGTCATTACTGTAGTAAGCAATGCTTTTAGACGGGAGAGGTTCCTGCCCTAGAGTATACAGCCTCGGTGGGAAATTAAGCTTATCCATGTTGTAACATGCACCAAAAAGACACAAACAAAGAATTATACAAGTGAATTCTACACGAGAAGTCTACAGTTTAAAATGAAGTCTACACGAGAAGCCTATAAATTCAAACATCAGTGTACACGAGAAATTTACAAATTCAAAACATCAGTCTACATAAGAAGTCTACAAATTCAAAACATCAGTATACAAATTCAAAACATCAGTCTACATGAGAAATGTACAAATTCGAAACATCAGTCTACATGAGAAGTTTACAAAATCAAAACATCAGTCTACAAAAGTATTATACTTTCATAATTACAACAAGCAAGAAGTGCGATAGCGAATAGCTTTGAGCTCCATTTACCAACAACTTTCTGTTTCAAAACAAAGGTTTAATGTATCTAAAACATTATAGAAAGAAGCAAAAAACCGTAGCAAGCAAGCAACTAACCCTTAGCAGAACGGAAGCCTTGTTTAAGTCCAAATCCTCACATTTAGCTCGATCTTCAGGGGTTAAGTCTGAGGCATTACATACAGCACCACTTACTGATATCACAGAGACGTTTATGAGAAAGGCCACCATTAGAGCAAATCCGCTTTCTATCAGGTAAAACCTACAAGCCTCCTTGATGCCAGTAACTGAACGTGGTATTTTTCTGGAGAGAACCAAAGCAGAAGTGGAGGAAGAGATTGTGCTTGTGGAAAAGACACAGTCTCATAAGATTTTATAATGAAGATGGGTGAAGAGAGAGAGTGAGCTTACGGCATAACCATGGCCCCAAGCAAAGAGATTGCAAGACCAGTTGCACCATTTCCTTTGAGTTGTGGAACAAAGAGACCATGTAGGACTTCTCGTGTGTCTGGATTTGAGTAGTGTAGCTCAATGACGAAGCATATAGCCATTGTGAACACAAGAAATGCAACCAAGAACTCCAGCTTTCTTACTTGTGAATGACAAACATCATAAGACTTGACTATACATAGCAATGTGACATGAAAATGAATACCCCGTATTGTTGAAGTGCCAGAAGCATCAGTGTACTTAAGCCTGTAAGAAGAACACCAATCCATATCGGGATGCTAAAGAGCATGTTTAGAGCAAAAGCTGTTCCGATTACTATATAAACCAAGTATGGCAATAATTAGCACTAACAGAGAAATTAGAGAAACACAGTAAGAGTATAGAAAGTTTGGTACCTTCTGGAATGTCACAAGCGACTATTGCAATTTCAGCAACAAGCCATAACAAAAATTTTGGAACTTTGGAGTACTCAGCTCTACAATGCTCAGCTAAATGTTTTCATGTGATAATATAATTAACCAGAATAAACTCAGCAAAGTTGATGTTAAAAACT
Organism: Moricandia moricandioides; assembly: GCA_905132885.1. NCBI lineage: Eukaryota > Viridiplantae > Streptophyta > Magnoliopsida > Brassicales > Brassicaceae > Moricandia > Moricandia moricandioides. The sequence goes on along the minus strand of CAJHQQ010000852.1, from coordinate 130,312 downwards.
TATATAGCCCAAGAGTAACATAACCTGTGACAACACCAAGATTAGGGTTTTTTTTACCCAAAAAGCTTGAGAAGTAGTATTTATGTGCTAGGCAACTTTTCTGGTTAGGTTAAAGAAGGTTTGGTTTAATTCGATTAGGTCAAAATTATATTGGTTAAATCCGGTTAGGTTAAATTGTGTGTAAACTTCTTAGAAAATCTACAATGATTTTTATCTTTTTCTCTTTATTTTTTTACAAAATTTAATATATGATTTACTAAATATATTTAATTATTTTTATTTTTAATTTTATAGTCATAATATATGATTTAACATTTTTTTATAAATATTTAAATTTTAGGATTTTTTTTCTAAACACCAATACGAATAGACTGAAAAAAAGGTCTACATATATGTAGACTTTATAATATGTCTACGAACCCCTAAACCACAAATCTCAAACCCTAAATGTTTTGCTTGATCATCAAATAGTTTAAATTATTGTTTCAAATATCAAAATTATACAAAATGTAACCACTAAACATTAATAAGCAGATTTAAGTCAATAAAACCAAAAAATCAAAACCTAAAATCTAATCCTATGAAATCTATTACTAGAAGACATAATATGTTACAACCTATTGTTTCTAATCCATGAACATTGTTTAAGACATGATTACCAAATTAGTATATGTTCTTTAAAAATATTTAATTATATAAAATTTTAATTTTTTTACTTCATATTATCCATTATATTAATGATTAGTTAAATATATTACAGCAATTATTTTTATATATATTTAAAATTAAATTATTAGATAAAAATATGGTATAGACTACATAACAAGTCTACAAAATGAATAGACTTCGTACGAGGTCTACAGCTATGTAGACTTCTTTCTGTTACGTGTAGACTAACAAATGATAGAAACGTAAAATACACTTCTATTTTTTTGTTTGGTCATAAAGATTAAATAGTAGTTTTATCATCCATGTCAGGTGGTTTTGCATTTGACTGAAAATGGTGTACACTTATAGGTTTGACTTGAATATTTAGGTTGTTTTTAGCAATTCTCCCTAGAATAATTTTATAGTCTACATTTTATATTTTATTATTGTATTTTTATTTTATTAATAAATAAATTAATATATATTAAAACTCACATTTTAAAATTATTTTATATTTAATTTCTAGTAAATTTTGATCCAGATTTCAAAGTTAGATTACCATTTAGAAAATTTTTTATGTTTATTTAGATGATATATTATCCGGATTTCAAGTAAGTATTCTAATAGAAGACCTTCAAAAGGCTTACTTGAAAGTCTTCTAGATCCTAAATTTACTATTCGCCCAGAAGACTTCTGCGGAAGTCTTTTAGTGCATTATTTATTGGAAAACTAAAGTCACCTAAACCTTAAACTCAAAATAACTAACTAACTAGAAACAAACACTTCATAAAACTTAAAATCAATTTTAAAAGTGTTTAATATACAAAAAAAACTAAACACATATATGTTACAATTCAATTTTTTGATCTTAATTTATATCGTTTACAAATGCTTATAATTACATGATTTCAACTTTTCCCACGTCAAAATATTTTTTATAAAATTTAAAAGATATTTTAAAGATCTACTATACTAGAAGACTTATAGAACTTCGGAAGACTTGCAAAACCTCAGAAGACTTTACGGGGTTATATTCGTAAAAATGAATTTGGATTTGTTGTTTGGTCACAAGAGGTTAGTTGTAATTTCACTAGCATTTTGGGCTAATTTTGCATTTGATTCAAATTTTGGTATATTTTTAGGGTTAAAATCAAGTTTTGAGTCATATTTGGCAAATTTCCCTTAATGTGTAATTATATTTTATTACTAATTGAAAATTAGTGAAATATTTACATAATTTTAAAAAATTTAAGATCTTGCTAAAAAATTTTAAAAATATTTTATAGTTTTTAATATATATATATATATAATAAAAAAATATCAATAGATAGTATGATTAAAGTAGTTACAAATATATTATCATTGGCTTTAATGAAATAAATTTATTAAAGTTTTTTAGTGATGGTCCAAATAAAATTACACATAAAATGAGTCATAACTTCTGTTTTAATAACATAAATTGCTTAAAGTATTCAAATTGGAGTACTTAAATATCTATTTTCGAGTAATCTTATATAATAAAGGAGATTTTTCTCCCTTTTTAAGCTATCTACGTCACCAAGAAAGTATGGGGCATTTTCTGTCACCTGTCCGGTTCTTTTTACTTCTCCGTGTTGAGTTTTAAATGTGGGCTTCGTCAACTAAATTGAATAATATAATGGGCTTCTATTGTTTTTCCTTATTTGGCCCACATGTTTTTAGGTTTTTATTGTTTTTCGCTGGTGGCGCTTTACAGACAAACCCCATGTCTCTTCACTACTCTGCCTCCAATTTTTGTCAATGTAAAGGGTATAATTATCATCGGTCGGCTACTACTTCACTGCTCCTCCCACTCTCTCCAATTGATCAGCCATAAAATCTTGCAAAGTAAACATCTGAAGCTTGTCCTATAAATGTCTTCGTAGCATGTGATGCACTGTCAAACCAAAACTAAATCCCAAAGGTCTCTCTTTGTGGATTTGAAAGCTGGTCTTTGTTCTTCCGGTTGCTAAGATGACATGCTTCTCATCGACGAGCAGGTAGCTACGGCTAAGAACAAAGAGAGTACGGGCCGAGAATTTCTGACAACACAGATCTTAATTTTGTGGCTCTTCAATTCTCGAGGTAAAGCAGCCACTCCTTCTTACTCAATTGAAATCGAGAACAAAGAGTGAGTGGATGTTTTACAGTTTAGTTTCTGATCATTAAAGAACTGGGATTATGTGTGATTTTTTTTCTTGTGTTTGTGTGAATGTTTTTTAATTTTATACTTTATCTTAAGGCATGTGTTTGATGTTACTTGCAGCTAGGAGCTGACACTTCTTTGCCCGGGTTATTACCTGCTAAGGTTGGAGATAACTTCACCCTTACCGATGACTCAAGCAAACAGAGGTATGAAAAAATTATTGATCTCATTTGGTTTAGAGATTAGGAGTTTATTACTTATCTTTCACAATACATGATACATGTGCAGGTTTTGTGAGCTTAAGAATCTCAACTGTAATGTAACTTATGCCATCATTTTACTTTCTTCAACTTAACACCCGCTTAATTAACAAATGCCCAAATAATTTTTTATTGTATATATAACGCTTAGGAGCGCATATGTTTGTTTGTGTCTCCCAAAATATTGTTTCATGGTGTTTCATTCACTTTCATGAGCCTTTTAGCTCATTCATTTTAACGTACCTGACGGTTTTTCTATTATTGCAGGTAACAGGTCTCACTTGGGGAGTGTGGGATGCAACTATATTTAATTTGTGGCCTAACCTTATACTAGATTTTTTCGGTGTGGTGTGGATCGTAGGGGTGAAGTCACCGTCATGTAAATTATTTTCATATGCAACCTTTGTAGGCGGTAGATCATGATTTGGGATGATCACCAAAGACGATGTATCGGTATAAAGGAGGAAATTTACTGTTAGAAAGATGGTCTTACTGTTAGAAAGATGGTCTTACATTCGACATGGACCTTCAAAAAAATAGAACCTCTCACTCTTACAGGCGTATCCAATACGTGTTGACATCCGATCCGCAGGTCAAATTCTCAACTTTCTCAAATTATATTATCAATTGAGCTAAAGTTCTATTACTGATTACAGATAATTGAGTTTCTACATACGGAAAAAGTAACTGGTATCCATGCATATAAAGGTTGGTGTTGCATTGGTTGCTCTAAATGTTCAAAGACGCTCCAGCGAGAGATTTCTTCTTTAGATGCATCTTATGTTATAGACTCAACGTTGTTGGTGTCCTAAGGTAACAATCCTCAAGCTAGCTCTGCAATACTACTATACTTTCATGTGTCTATTCCTTTCATATATGTATCGTGTGGAGCTGTGTGTATCAGACGAGCTGGATGAGTTGTCTTTGTCGCTTTTGATATGGAGATGCAAAGTTGACAAACTTTCAAGCCGCTGAATCTGCGCAAATTTTGGTTAAGATTCCCTCAGTTCTACCATATGCTTCAAACTAAAGCTCGAACTTATGTGTTGAGCTTTATTGAAAATATGTTTCCGTATATGCAGGGTGCAGCCGTGCAGGTGTGAATGCTCATGTGGACAATGAAATCCCCTACCTTGAGCTGGAAATTTTACCATTTCCCCTATCATTTCTGAGGGACAGCGTGCACCACTCCCAAACTTTTTCGTACCAGTTGGTACCTATATACTGATCTAAAATAAACAGCTTTATAAACTATATTTTTCATGTTTGGTACTTCGATATAACCAGGGAGATAACCAAGGTGTTGATGATGATATGGCTGGAGAGTAACCAGTAGTACCAGAGGCTCAACTGGTGGCAAAGTTCGAGAGACTACAAATGACAATCCTTAACCATCCTCATCTACTATACCAGCAAGCGTTTGTTCTGCATCAAAAAGGCCGAAACTTGGCCTAAATGAGATTGGAAAGACAAAGGCGCACAAGGCATAGCTCCACGTGGCAAGGAAATCCACACTCTATTTGCCTTTCTATTAATCTTATGGCTTAAATTTATCATATTTCCTCACATGGCTTTCTCTTATAATTGCCATCAGCATCACTCTGAAACAATGGAATGATGTAGGAAATACAAGAAAGCTAGAGATCATATCAATGTTTAGAAATTATATAGATCAAATCATTTCATTAACATATTATATTTAACGGTCAAACAGCTACGTATGAAATGTTAAACTAATGTACCAAAGAGTAACTACATAAGAGGTTAACATTGTTAATACTACTTTTTATAAACGTTAATCAGCTCAAGTTTAAAACATTATGATATGTGGACATTGAGTAGCTTTGGTAAGCACATGAACACAATGCGTTTGAGTGCCTTAAACATGCAAGGTTATTGACATTTGATGAAAGAAATATTAATTTTTAATCAAGTTTCTTTAGTAAACCTTTGTATGATTTAGGCTCTGCGTCAACACTAGCACACTTGCATCGTGCATTCATTAAAAGAGTTGCACGTTCTATAAATAACGGTTTATATGGAGGCTATACGCCTCCCATGTTTCCTTGACGCCAGCGTTAAATACAAACAAATGACCATTAATTAGTTGTTACTTTTTAGGCCCTAGAGAATAAGCTTCCACATGTCAGGCAGAATCTCAACCTATGTCTACTGTAACAATTAACAAATCCTAAAGTGATGGTCAAGTCAACGGCTATACCAAAATGAAAAGCCAATGATGGAGTTGCTAGGTACAACAAACATGTCTCTATCGCGTCAAGTTCGACAACATCAAATGTAATGAAAGGCCGTCCCAGAAGGAATTCAGGTGTGCACTTTGCATACCAGAATGTATGCAGATTTATCACATGTTAGCATTCAATTATTTTATTTTTTTACTTTTCCTCTTCTCTAGCGTGTGAAAAACAGCAACCATGTCTATCTGATCAGTTACTTCCACTACTAACAGACAACTTATATCTTAATCATTCAAGCAAAGCTCATATCAATGGTATTATGCATCTTTTGCTCAATCTACTTTATCAAATTATACAAAATAGGTTGCTAAACACATGGTGCATCAATTTCGTACATAGCAAGTGGTGGGAACATGATCGACAAGAACGACGACTTTACCGAACAACTAAGCGTGGAGAAGGAACACAACAAGGCTTGATTCAGTTGCTAACTCCAACCTACGCTAATGTCTTTTATGTCGAAGCTTAAGTGATTCTTGTAATTGTTTGCTTTGCAGGAGATAACATTCACCATCAAGATACTAATATGAATGAAATGGACTCAGCACCAGATAGCTCACACCAATCAGCTAGGTTTACCCATCTTTGTCTCAATAAATACTTTAAGTCATTTAAATGCAGGAGAAACCCCCCCCCCCCCCTCCCGAGAACAGAGTATGAAGAAGAACCAACCATGACTGTTCACCAACACCACTAGCAAAAGCCTTATCACGCTAGACGATCCTAATCAAGGTAGCATTCAAAAAGGTATTACAGCCACTTCAGCCTTTGTCGTCAATATAAACATATAACCACAAGTTCATATTAGAATATTTACATGTGAAAGCAGTGAACGCTAAGAAGGCTAGAGCTTTGCGGATGAAAAAGTACTCAAGAAAGCAATCCCAAAAAATAAAGATTTGTTTTTTCCATTTCAACTTAGTATATCATTCTTAAAAACATATTACACATTAAAAGCAATAACTTGATCATAGAGTTACCTCATGGCATTTACAAAATCTTATTCTGAAAATTAAATATGTTTTTAGCACAATATAGGCATTTTGTTTGATATTTAAGTTAATAATAAAGCTAATAATGCTTTATAAGAAAACCGCTTGATTAATCAAATTAAAAAACCCAAAACAACCTCTTTCACAACAATGGAATGGCTTTCCAAACAAGTTATAAGACCAAATGACTGCTAAACTTCACACAAAAATTAAATGTCTTTGCACTTACCCCAGCAACAAATTACCATTGCGTAGATGTTTAAAGCATTAGATAAATACTACTCCCTCCGTTTCATATTAAGTGTCATTTTAGAGATTTTTTTTTGTTGCAAAATAAGTGTCGTTTTCGACTTTCGATGCAAAATTTATTAATTTTATGATGCAGTTTATTTTTCTATTGGTTGAAATATCGTTAGGTGTATAGATAATTGTGTTTTTATATAGAAAATATACAAAATTAATTATTTTCTTAATCCGTGTGCCAAAATCTAAAGTGACACTTATAATGAAACAGAGGAAGTATAAACTAAACAAAATCTCACCACCATTTTGAGCCAGAAATTGAAGTTTAAAGTATCAGTATCGATACAAACAACATCAAACACATTGTGTTATAGACAATCAATAACTACCCCGCATATACACAATCAACAACTACCCCGTGCGTAGCGCGGATAGACCACTAGTAAATAAGTATTTTGATAACTGAAACATGAATTAGAATTGAATTTAAATTTAAAATGGGTTTAACCGAGTTCACATTGTATTCTATATCTGAAGCAAACTTGAGTAAATTTAAACCAATACCGAACTAAATTTTTATAATATCCAAATAGAGCTAAATTTTTGTTCCCAAAAAATCTGAACCTGATCTGATCATGAATCAAAATTGATTGGATACCCTAATGTTGGTGCCTAATTCGAGAGGAATTATTCTTGAATCATTGATTATTGACCAAGACAGATCTGGATCCTTGGAAAGTGGATTGACTTCAAATTCTATTGGTCCCTACAGTTGACCTCAATTAATACTGTCTATGTATATCTATAATTGATATGGCTTGAGTAGTTGCGCTCATCTGTGTTTCTTTTTTTTTCCTACGTACTGGCTGGATTCCTGTGACTTCGCTGATGTAAATATTTAATAAACACATAAATTGCAAATTTTATTAAAAACATATTTTCTATATTTAATTTAATTATTTTATTGTTTTTATAAAAGATAAAAATGAGTATTTTAACATATTTATAATATTATGTATTGACAACTACACTTAACTAATTGTACATGTTTCAGTTCTTTTAAAAATTAAATAAATTTATAAAGTATATAATATTGATATTTTAATTCTAAACAAGTTGTACCTAAAAGTGGATTTTTGATTAATAACTATAAAAGTTACAATATAGCCTTTTTTGTAAGACCAATACCGCCTAAAAGTGTAACAAAAATAACTAATATATTAATTATTATTATAATATTTTATATCGTATATTTTTGTTTATATAGGAAATAAAGCTATTTTAGCATTGAATTATCATAGATATATTATTGTGGCTTTTCGAAACTATTTAAAATATATTTATATAGTTTATATAAATGATTAATGAAGAAAAATGATGAAGTGTTACATAGACTTTTGATAATTACTATAAATGATTATGTGTAATACTATAAGGATTATTTGGTAACTAATATTAATTGTTTCTACGATTATCTTTCTATACTTGATTAAAACCAAAAATCATTAATCAATTAAATATTTTATTAATGTTCATATATGGTTGACATCTATCAAATTTAATTAAATTTTCATTTAATATATAATAAGATCTTATCTACATAATTATTCACGTATTTTTTTTCTTTTAACTGTCGTATTGCATGTATACTCTAAAATAAGAAAACTTTCATCGTATGGCACATGATCATATTAATTATGGCTGATAACTTGTTATACATGATTTGTTTTCTTTTTTGTATTTTTGATATTTTTCTGTTATTTTGATATTTTTTTATTATTACATAAAAAGTACTATCATTTTAGAATTTCAATGCATATTTACTTTTAACTTAAAATCAGTTGTAAACTACATTAATTTTATAAATAATTTTATTTATCTCAAATATTATTAATTAAATAAATGTAATTAATAAAAATTTAAATTCATTTCAATTATTTTTTTTAATCCCTATGAAAAATGTTAAATCGACAGAATAAGAGAATATATCTTTGAATCCCCCACTCCGATTATTGTTGTTTTGTTTTCAGTTTTTAAATGAAAGGTCAAAGAATACAGCTACTGACCACCAACAAGTGAGCTGAGCGGACAAAACTCATCGATTAGTTTTAAGGTTTCCATATTTACATAAGTAATTTCGTTTTTCCAGCTATTTTACATATTTAATTTATTAATTAATAAATGTTAAAAAAACTGATTACAGAAGAATTTTCAAATGATGATAATGGGTATACGTAAGCCAGACTTTAAGGTCCAATGATTCTCAAGATTCTGTTTCCATTTCAGTTTCATCCTCTTTCTTTCTGTACTTCCTCACTTTCTTGTCTGCATTCACTCCAAACTTTTTTTTTTTTTTTTTTTTGATAAGATCCAAACTTTTTCTTTATATATGAAACTGATCTCTGAATCTTTAACGAGATTCTAAATCAAATACTTTTTTTCCAAGGATATGGGATCGGAACATGGTGACGACGGGCTACGTAGGCGAGGCTGTTCATGCATGAAAGATGATTTTCTCCCGGAGGAATCGTTCAAAAGCATAGGGAACTACTTTAAAGCCCTTAAAGAAACACCGAGTCGGTTCATAGACCGTGTAACGACTCGGTCGATCGACTCGGCGGAGATTCATGACATGAAGGCACGTAGTGGTAACGAGATGAAGAAAACGTTGACGTGGTGGGATCTGATGTGGTTCGGTGTCGGTGCAGTCATTGGCTCTGGAATATTTGTTCTCACCGGACAACAAGCACGGGATGAGTCCGGTCCAGCCGTTGTTTTGTCCTTTGTTGTCTCTGGTGTCTCCGCCATGCTCTCCGTGTTTTGTTACACCGAGTTCGCCGTCGAGATTCCTGTCGCAGGTAAAAAAAAATTCTTTTTTTTTAATTAAAATTAATTATCAAAATAATCTCAAAACTAGGTGAAAATTTTCTAATATTACAGTAATATATCTCTGGTTTTGAGAATTTCTCGAAGTATCTTTCTATCAAATATAAGATTTAAACGTGATTTTTCTGACATAATCAGCTTATTAGCATCTGTTACTGTTGTAAATTTATTTACCGTATAAGGTTGCCATCTTGAATCCAAAGACGCGTATTTCCCATTTAGGAAACCTCATTTCTTGGAAAAAGATATATTCTACCTGTAGTGTCATAATCAGAGAACAAATATTGGGATTGCTTATTAATGAGGATCGAGTAAATTACGCAGACGTACCGTTTAATTCTTTGAAAAATTATTGACCGTATAGGTTTTTAAGCTTTTAATTACGGCATAACATATATATATATATATATATATATATTCAGTTACGGCGAGATGGGATCTCAGGGGTCAACTAGTTGACTTGTAAGGGTGAATCGTTCACACTTCAAGCACTATCTGTCCACACACAACTGTTAGCTATTTAATTTTTGGAACAACTTGTTGTTTGGCATGTACAGACTGTTTGGGCGTTAACCAACAAAAGAAATGTTTTCTTTTGGTTTATCAATTGAAAAGAAAAGTCTAGTGTCAATTAGCAACGCAAAAATTGTTTTCTAACAAAAAGATTATTTTTTTTTCGGTTAAATCATTTGAAAAAAAAGCTAATGTCAATTAGCTAACGTAAAGATTATTTTCTAACCAAAAGATTGTTTTCTTTTGGTTAAATCATTTGAAAAGGAAAGCTTACTGTCAATTAGCTAACGCAAAGATTGTTTTCTAACAAAATATTTTTTTTTTTTTTTGGTTATATCATTTGAAAAAGAAAGTCTACTGTCAATTAGCTGACACAAATATTGTTTTCTAACAAAAAGATTGTTTTCTTATTGGTTAAATCATTTGAAAAGGAAAATTTACTGTCAATTAGTTAACGCGAAGATTGTTTTCTAACAAAAAGATTGTTTTTTTATTGGTTAAATCATTTGAAAAGGAAAGCTTACTGTCAATTAGCTGACGCAAAGATTGTTTTCTAACAAAAAAAATATTTTCTTTTGGTTAAATCATTTGAAAAGGAAAGCCTACTGTCAATTAGCTGACGCAAAGATTGTTTTCTAACAAAAAGATTGTTTTCTTTTGGTTAAATCATTTGAAAAAGAAAGCTTCTTATCAATTAGCTGACGCAAACATTGTTTTCTAACAAACATATTATTTTCTTTTGGTTAAATCATTTGAAAAGGAAACTTACTGTCAATTAGCTAATACAAAGATTGTTCTTTTAACAAAAAGATTGTTTTCTTTTGTTTAAGTCATTTGAAAAGGAAAGCCTACTGTTAATTTGCTAGACGTAGAGATTGTTTTCTAACAAAAAGATTGTTTTCTTTTGGTTAAATTATTTGAAAAGGAAAGCCTATTGTCAATTAGCTTACGCAAAGATTGTTTTCTAACAAAAATATTATTTTCTTTTGATTAAATCATTTCAAAGGAAAAGTCTATTGTTAATTAGCTGACGCAAATATTATTTTCTAACTAAAAGATTGTTTTTTTTTGGTTAAATCATTTGAAAAAGAAAGCCTACAGTTTCACTCAAATCTGACGCAAAAATTGTTTTCTAACAAAAAAATTGTTTTTTTTAGTTAAATCATTTGAAAAAAAAAGCCTACTTTCAATTAGCTGAGGATACAATATAATAAATCCAATTTGCACCAGTTAACGACTTCAACCCTGCCCCCCTCTCCCCCCCCAAACGATTTACGAGTTGTTGGAAATAAATAAAGTTGATTTTGTGTTTTAACTATTTCTCATATATTTTATTCAATAAAAATTTGATAAACATAATTAATTTTGTGAAAATTATAATTTACTATTATTAATGAATAAAATTGCATTAAAATGTAAAAATATGTATCTTTACAAAAACAAATATTTTTTTAAAATATAGATCTTTTTATAATAGATGAAATATATTATATTGGTTCCATTTTACTTAAACACATTTTCTTCATTTCTGCTGCCCCTACCATAAAATACCTTAAAAAGTCTTTAATTTCGAAATGTAAGTATGTACCTCCTTTTCTAAAATACAAACTAACATAAATTGAAAGTTCTTCCACCGTTTGCATTTGGCGTAAAATTTACCTAAAATGTTTAACGATATGGATTAACTGCATACGTTATATATGATACATCATACTAGGGTGGGACAAAGTAATATTCGATTATTTGCCATGTAGATATTTTTTTTTCTAAATTTCTTAATATTTATTTCCATGTAAATAGTTGGTATTGTTAAAGCAAGTAACATAAAATTTAAATATTTTCAAGTACGGATCATGTAACAAATATTTGTTATTCATTTATCTTTTGAATATTATACCTAAGATTCTTACTATTGTGTGTAGGCGGTTCTTTCGCCTACTTGAGAGTGGAGCTCGGCGACTTCATGGCTTTCATCGCCGCTGGAAATATAATCCTCGAATACGTAGTCGGTGGAGCCGCCGTGGCACGGTCATGGACCTCGTACTTCGCCACTCTCTTAAACCATAAACCTGACGACTTCCGCATAATAGCTCACAGTCTCAGCGAAGACTATAGTCACTTAGATCCAATAGCGGTCGGCGTTTGCGCGATCATTTGCGTTTTAGCCGTTATTGGCACAAAAGGCTCATCAGTCTTCAACTACATCGCTTCTATGATCCATATGGTCGTCATTGCGTTCGTGATCATCGCTGGATTAACTAGAGCTGACCTCAAAAACTATTCAGACTTCGCTCCCTTTGGAGCTAGAGGAGTGTTTAAATCAGCGTCGGTTCTTTTCTTTGCGTATATTGGATTCGATGCGGTTTCAACGATGGCTGAGGAGACAAAGAACCCTGGGAGAGACATTCCCATTGGTCTTGTCGGCTCAATGGTGCTTACCACGGTTTGTTATTGTCTCATGGCGGTTACGTTGTGTCTCATGCAACCGTTTGGTCAGATCGATCCAGACGCGCCGTTTTCTGTAGCGTTCTCGGCGGTTGGTTGGGATTGGGCTAAGTACATTGTTGCGTTTGGTGCTCTTAAAGGTATGACAAGTTGACAACGGCTTTGACTTTGATTATTTTAGTATTTTATTTGTGCTTATAGTTATAATTACAGTTTTCTTTTTTGAAAAACGAAGCTCAAATTCTTAATTTCTTTAAGCATCAAACAAATGCCTGTTTTTTTTGGTTAGGCTTTCGTTCATTTTAGTTTGATTTTTATAATTTTCTCCTTTTTGAAAATGTATATAGTTCCCTAAAGATAAATATTTGGAAAAAAAAAATTTCATAAAATATACTTTTATGTTTCGATACATTTTTATTATTTAATAATATTAATCTGTAGACTTCAAAAAATTGATTAGATTTATCGAATTACTATTTACTTTAAGGAAAATTGATAACCACATAATGATGCATGATATAAATTCAATGTATTTAATATGTATAAAACATTTTAAAAAATGTTGTGAAATGGAAGTAGTAGTATATAATTATATATATGATATATATAACTTTTTTTTGTTGTAAAAAGCCATATGATATATAACATATTCAAAATATTTGAAATGTGCAGGTATGACAACCGTTTTGTTAGTTGGAGCCATAGGTCAAGCTAGGTACATGACACACATCGCCCGTGCACACATGATGCCACCATGGCTAGCTCATGTCAACGCAAAGACAGGAACACCGATTAACGCGACAGTGGTCATGCTTGCCGCGACAGCTCTCATCGCATTCTTCACAAAACTGGGAATCTTAGCCGATCTCTTATCCGTTTCCACACTTTTCATCTTCATGTTCGTCGCGGTGGCTCTTCTTGTCAGGAGATATTACGTGACCGGAGAAACATCTTCACGCGACCGGAACAAGTTCTTGGTGTTCCTAGGTTTGATTCTTGCATCCTCCATCGGGACTGCTGTGTACTGGGCTATGGAAAGAGACGGTTGGGTTGTATATGCCGTTACGGTTCCTGTTTGGTTCTTGTCAACCGTTGGGATGAAGTTTCTTGTGCCTCAAGCTAGGGCTCCGAAGCTTTGGGGTGTTCCTTTGGTTCCGTGGTTGCCTTCTGCTTCGATCGCTATTAATATCTTTCTTCTTGGTTCGATCGATGAAAAATCGTTCGTTAGGTTTGGGATCTGGACTGCTGTTCTTCTTGTTTACTACTTCTTGTTTGGGTTGCACGCAACTTATGATACAGCGAAGGCGACGCTTAAGGAGAAGTTGACGTTGAAGAATGCTGAAGAAGGTAGTGTTGCTGAAGATAAATCTGGTCGTGCAGCTTTAGACCACTAGCTAGCTGGTTGTAATAACTGCTACGAAGATAGTCTTATGCTTTCGATTTTACTAGTTGTTGGATTCTTCTGGTGGGTTTTAAAAGTTTAAGTAATGCTTCAAAAACAAGAAAGAGTTAATTTTTTTAAAAAAAAATTCACTTCTGCTCTAGATTAAATGTGTAATCATGGTATAGATTCCATGTTAATCTGGAGTTGTTTAGTGATAATTACAGATCAAGGAATGAGATACAAAAGATCTAGTCTCAAACAAGAGGGTGATTCCAATTATTACTAGTGCGTAGAACCTAAACAACTTCACTACTCAGAAGTCTGATATGAAGTAACACAATCTCAAACAAAAGAAAGTAAAAACCCTTAAGCTTGAGCTAGTGCTCCACCATAGAGTGGTCAATGCACTATGGCCATTTTTCTTTTCAGGTAGATCAACAAAGTAAAGACAAATGTTCCAAATCCAATGGACACAAGTCACACAACTCAATCACCAACGCAAAACAATAAACACCAATTCTCTAACCTCTTTTAGATCATCTCATTACTGGAGCTCTTCATACCTGCGATTATAATATTCTCCAATACCCTTCAACAGGGGAGTAGAGTAGGTGTAGCCATTCCACGATTTGCCAGAAACTGAGCCGAACTATTTGATATTTTTTATGTAAACCACCCGAGCTATTTGGTACTGTGTGTTTTATCCGCACATATATTATAGACATGGTACAAATATTTATTACTATATTCATTTTCAAAAATTTAAAAAAATTGATATTTTAAGCTCAGTATTTATACATCTTTCTATTTTTTTAATATTAATAATCTTTGATTAAAAAAATTCTATTCGGATAACAACATGAGATATATAAGAGCTTTTCTATTTTTAAAATATGATTTTATTTTCTAACCAATGTATATAAATATTAATATTAATTTACCAAACAATTATCTAATAAAAATATTTATGTATTATTTATTAAAGGTATATTCGACATTAATCACTCTAACATTTAATGTGAAAGGTCAGAGATAAAAATCATTTAGAAAATAATAGCATTGATAAATTTTACTTAAATTATCCAAAAAATATATGTAAATTAGATTAAATTAAATTTGGAATTTAAAGTGGTTTCATTATTCGAACTGAATCAAACCAAAGACTACCCCATCTGAACCAAAAATTTTGGTTCTTAAATAAATATTGAATATCTATATTATTAAAACTGAAGTACAAAATAAAACTAACTTTATTCTCAATAGATTTATTACATCTTTTTCTATATTTTCACTATTTTAATTACATTTAATTGTTTTTTACAAATAATTTGACATCGTTTATTATAAAAGTAC
Source organism: Moricandia moricandioides (assembly GCA_905132885.1). Classification (NCBI taxonomy): domain Eukaryota; kingdom Viridiplantae; phylum Streptophyta; class Magnoliopsida; order Brassicales; family Brassicaceae; genus Moricandia; species Moricandia moricandioides. The sequence continues at coordinate 115,166 of CAJHQQ010000852.1, read as the reverse complement.
AAAACATAATTTCTCTATTTTAAGTGTTTTATTATATCTTTTACATATTGTATCCACTCTTTCAAACTAGGGGTGGGATGGGTTGGATATCCGGGGTATTTTAGGATATCCGGATCCGGATCCGGATTCGCCGGATCCGTGACTTTAGTATCCGGATCCGGATCCGTGTCTTCCGGGTATCCGGACTTCGGATATCCGCCTAGATATTGTCATACCCGCAGATATCCGGATTCGGATCCGGATCCGTAAAAATAATTAAAAAAAAAATATTTTTTTTAAAAAATATAAAAATAAAACATAAATTAAAGATTTATAAAAAAATTATGAATATATATATGACATATAATATTAGTAAAATTTAAATATAATATTACCAAAATTATTTTATGTATAAATACTAATATATCAAATATAATTATTAATAAAATTAAAAATTTAATATATTTAAAAAACACGGATCCGGATCCGGATATCCAGACCTAAAAATTAAGATATCCGGATTCGGATCCGGTTTGGACGGATCCGAAATTTTACTATCCAGATTCGAATCCGGGTACTCCGGATATCCTATTTTCGGAGCGGATACGGGACGGATCTCGGATCGAATCCGGATCCCGGATAATACGTCCCAGGCCTATTTCAAACGACTTCATTAATTGTATTTACCATTATAATTCAATGTTATTTATTTTACATATTAACCATAATAATTTCACATGTTTGAATAAAATCGTTTAATTAGGTCAAAAATTCAAATTGATTAACAAAGAATTATTTTTGTTTACATAATAAATTTAATATGGACATTCATGTACACGTTCGAATACATTGGTTTTCAGATATCAGGTTTTTTAGATTTTAAAATTAAATTTTGTTTGGATCTTATAAATTTTTGGACATAATTCGAATCAGATTCTTGAGATAAAATTTGTAGAAACCTAAAAATATATAAATAATTTATCCATACCTTTAAAAATATTATTAAACAATTTATAAAAAAAAAGTAAGAACAAATCGATCGGTCAAGTTCTAGTTGTAACATTCTATCCGAAGTACCTGATAACCAAATAACCAATGCAAACCGAATTGAATACCCAAATGACCATGTAAATGAAGTGTGATATAAGTTGAAAAATGAGGGTAGATCGGTCATATCAGCTAATGTCATCAAACTACGACACTCACTTTTAAGCGGAGCCTTCTGCTTCTTCTTCTTCTTCCGCTCCTTACAGATCGCTCCGACGCTCTCTCAAACCCCCAGTCTCCGTTGACTACTGACACTCGCCGACTTTCTGATCCGCCCGTACGGATCCACTTCCGATCTGTAAAATGCTTCTTTCTCTTCGGTTCCTTTTTCGATCTATCCGTCATGATTGTTTCGATTTTGATTTTGTTGAATGCAGTAATGATGGCCGGAGGTCTAGTACGATTCCTAGTTTCGCTGCTCGCCGTAGCAATTTGCGGTGCTGCTTCGGTTTCTCAGCCTATTTCAGACTCTCACCGATCCGCGGCTCTCGATGTCTTTGCACCACTCGATGGATCCTACAAAAGGTTGGTTCTTTACGACATTGTACTGATTACTCGTTCAAAGCTCACGACTTTGTGTTGTGTACTATATGGGTTTTGTGCCGACTCGTTTTAAATCTGAGGTTTTGTTATAATCAGCTTAGAGGAGGCGTATGAAGCATTGAAGACTTTGGAGGTTCTTGGAATTGATAAGAAGAATGAGTTTAGCTCGGCGACTTGTGAGAATGTGGTTAAAGTTCTTGCGTCGCCTTCTTCTACTTTAAAGGATGTGTTCTATGCTTTGAGCGTTAATGGGATTCTAAAGTGCAAATCTGGTGAAGATGTTCCTAAGGTAAACAGTTGGTTTCCTCCCTATTATCTTTTAAGTGGCTAGAGTGTGACTTCATGTGTTCTTTGAAGGATATTGTCTCGAAACTTCAAGCTGGCGCTAAAGATGCCAAGTTATTGCTTGACTTCTACTATTCTGTCAGAGGCTTGGTGCTTGTTAAGGTAAACACGAGTTAGACTTGTTGTGGATATCTTGACTTCTCCTTTTTCCATTTAGTCTTCTAAGAGATTTTGTTATTTTTATTGGAAGTATGATAAATTCTTTTTAATTTCAAGTTTGTTCTTTTCCCTTCCTCCTGCTTTCCTCTTTGTTGGCTTCAGGCTTGACCTCACCTTTTCATAAATGCAGGAGCAATTTTCTGGAATTGATCTAAGTCTTGTTGATGCCGAAACCATTTTCCGTTCCATTAAGGTTTGAACTTGTGTAGCTCACCTTCTATTTGTCGTTGTTATCAGATGTTACATTGTATACTGTTTTCTGAGCTATCAACTACAGACTCTGGTAGAAGTTTATATGTGTTGACATGTTACCGATAGTCAGTTACTATATTATTTACTACTTAGGTTGTTTTTTGACTATCATTTGGTATATTTGGTATCAGGCACTCAGCCAGAGTGATGGAAAATGGCGCTACAGCTCCAACAATCCGGAATTAAGCACCTTTGCTGCTGGTTAGTATTTCTTATTGGATAATCTATCATACTTCACGATGCTAAACGTTAATATGAAGCTTTAAGTTTATTTTCCTTCCTTTCTTGCTACGAGTTGTTCACTTCTTTTGCTCTGTTTATTCTTAAAAAAATTCTTCTAAACGTAAGATTTTTTCTTCAGGCTTAGCCTTCGACACTCTTGCTGGAGTGATTTCATTAGCACCTTCAGAAATCGATCAATCATTGGTAAGTGAGACATTTGGTGCACTATATTACTGATTTTCTGAGAATATATTTTGATGAGAGATCACTACGATATCTTGGTTTAGTGGTGATTTACTTTTGGTTCTGGAATATCTTAGTAACTTCAATAAATAACTGATTTATAATTTTAATTTCCAAGTCGTAGCTACAGGGAAGATAATGTATGTCTCTACCTGGCATTTATATCTGGTTATGCCTTTTTGCCATTTTATGTGGTAGTTTGGTTGATAGTACTTGGTCATGTGATGATATGATCATTCTTGTTTTTCATCTTGTAGATCCAGACACTGAAGAAGGATATCTTGAAGCTTTTTGACAGTATCCAAAAATATGGTATGAAGTAAACTACTTGCTATATTACGTATATGCATAGGAGATTTCTTCAGTCACTTAATAGTTTTTTTAAGTTTAGATTAGCGTTTCCCGGGTTGATTTTTTTTTTTGGCCTTTCAGACGATGGGACATTTTACTTCGATGATAGTGAAGGCTCGATCTCAACAACTGCATCAGTAATTAGAGGGATAAAGTCATTTGCAGTTTCAGAATCCACTGGATTGAACGTATGTAGTAACCATATTTCTTTGTATCCTGTTTCCTGCCAGCTGTGCAGATAACTCACCTTGCTTTCCCATTTTCTCATGCAGCTTCCAGGTGATAAGATAGTTGGTTTGGCCAAATTCCTTCTTGGTGTTGGAATTACTGGTGATGCCAAAGATTTCTTCAACCAAATAGATGCACTAGCTTGTTTGGAAGACAACAGGTAAGGCTACTGTCATGCCCCCTTTCTGCAGTTCTCTCTGCTCTATTTCAGTGCACATCTTAGACAAGATGTCAGTATAGTAGGACTTACTCTTACTTCCGTTATCCCGTGTTAACAGTTGCTTCTGATAGAGGAAAACTGTTTCTATTTACATTTAAAATTTTTCTGAAGTGCTAGTGGTCCTCTATCCTAGAATTTTGAACATAATGATTGCGGCAGAAATGATATCTGTAGAAGAGTAGAAGTTTAAAAGCTCGAACACTTGTGAAATGCTCATTCATCATGCTCTCGCTCTAACGTTGTTATTTTATGGGAGCAGTAATATGTGTTACGGTTGTTGTTTATGATTTCAGCTTCTCTGTTCCACTCATTTTGTCTCTTCCATCTACTGTCATTTCGTTGACAAAGAAAGAGCCTCTGAAGGTATCCCTTCAAAACTTTCATCTAGATACGACTGGCATAGTTTGAGATGTTAATTTCTGTTATCTTCTGTTTTTCCTCTTATGTTTTTATACAATTCCTTCAAAGGTCTGGGTGTGTTACTTTTAAGTAACGAAAGTCTTCTTAACTTTAGATTTTCTAGCTTCGATTATGTATCCCTGTTTAGTAGTGGTACTTTTAGCAAGGGTAGTCTTAAGTTTAGCGTTTCTGGCTATACCAGTTAGATATTGGATATTTATTTGGTAGGTATTGCTCAGTATCATAGGATTGCATGTTATTTGTAGAGTTCTCTTTTTTTGGTCAAAGTAGAGTTTTCTCATCATATTCGATAATAGCTCAATCTAGTTGAGCTTTGCTCCATTACGTGTTTTGGATACTATTGTAATATTTTATTCTCTCTATCTGGGACTAGGTTAAAGTGAGCACTGTACTCGGTTCTAAAGCACCAGCTCGAAGTGTGAAGCTCGCAGAAGCTCTAAATTCAAAGGGTTCTTCTGTAATTAACAACCAGGTAAATAGTGTAGCTTCTCTGACTGTTTGAGCCCGCATTAGTCAGTGTTCCCTTAACTCTGCGCTATGCCGGTTTACATGTTTCCATTACATTTTGGGGACACAGGAACTTAAGTTTGACGCGGACAGTGCAACGTACTTCCTGGACTCCTTTCCCAAGAACTTCGATGTTGGAAAGTATACATTTGTATTTGAGGTATTGCTCTTGTTAGTATATATTACACACAGCACATACTTCATATAAATTGTATGTTATTGTTAAGAACATGATAAGCTTCGTTTTCTGCAGATTTTGCTAGATGAGTCGGCAAATGAAAAAGCTTACATAACCGAAGCTCAAACAAAAGTGCCTATAGCCGCCACAGGAGCTATTAGCATTGAGAATGCAGAAATTGCTGTACTTGACAGTGACGTTGGGAGCGTTGAATCTCAGAAAAAGTATGTCATATGTATCTTTGTGCCATTTGTTGCTTATAAAATATATTTTTGTGCAACTCTCTTCTTGCGCTTATCATCATTTTCTTGGTTCTCTTTTGCAACTTTTGTAGGCTAGATTTAACTAAAGATGGAGCAGTATCATTATCAGCTAACCATCTCCAAAAGCTACGTCTTTCATTCCAGCTAACTTCTCCACTTGGCCTTGTGTTTAAGCCACACCAGGTTTGTTCATTCCCGATGCTGCTTTATAATTGTTTTGCTCTGTTCACTTTCTTGACTTGCTTACTTCCATGCAGGCATTTCTCAAACTGAAACATGAGTCACAGGTCGAGCATATCTTTCTCGTGAAAACTTCTGGGAAGAAGGCTGAATTAGTTCTAGTAAGTTCCTTGAACTAAATCTTGAATGGCTTATGTTAAAAATATTCTTTGACCTGTCTTCATCTTGCGACGGTTAAGTTTGGTGGAAGAAATGACGTTCTAAACGCAATATTAATGATTAATTTTATATCCCTTCAGGATTTTCTTGGATTGGTTGAGAAGCTCTACTACCTTTCTGGTAAATATGAGATCCAGCTAACTATTGGAGATGCTTCTATGGTGTGTACTGTTCCTTCAGGTCCAACGCAGATGATTTTGAGTTCTTATAAATTTGACCAATGTTGTTATTCATTTCATTTCTTCAGGAGAATTCTCTATTGAGTAATATTGGCCACATCGAACTAGACCTACCAGAACGTCCAGAGAAGGCGCCTCTTCCTCCTCTACAGCCTACTGATCCTTACTCAAGATATGGACCAAAGGCTGAGATATCACACATCTTCCGTGTTCCTGAAAAGCTCCCCGCGAAGCAGCTTTCACTAGTTTTCTTGGGTCTTATAGTTCTCCCATTCATCGGTTTCCTGATTGGGGTCAGTCTTCTTTCACTTGTAAATGGATTCAAAAACGTAAATCCGAAAACATCATCATTACATTTGTTACTCAACTCATTACAAACTCTTCTTCTGTTTCAGCTGACACGGTTGGGAGTGAACATAAAGAGCTTCCCATCATCGGTTGGAGCTGCAACATCCGCTTTACTTTTCCATGGCGGAATTGGAGCTGTTCTGCTGCTCTACGTGCTTTTCTGGTTGAAGGCAAGTTCTCAAAACCGGCTCTGTATCAAGATTTATAAAGACATTGCATCAAAAATCTAATGTTCATAATAATTATTATCTCTTGCTTTTCTTTGAATCCTACAGTTGGATCTGTTCACGACTCTGAAGGCACTATCTTTGTTGGGAGTGTTTCTGTTGTTCGTTGGACACAGCACACTCTCTCACCTCGCAGCAGCATCGAACAAGTTGAAATCTGCTTGAAGAATGTATTCACTATGATATCTTTTGGATTATGTGTTTCCGTGGAGCAGTTCTTATTCAGTTTTGTAGCATTACTTTTATATAGATTATGTTCACAGACAATAACAAAGGATTTCAGAGTTTACTTGCTCTCCCTCAGTTTAGTCTTAAAAGTTATCAACAAGAAGAGTTGCTTTCCTTACTTTTTCGTGGAACCATATCTCAAAATCAAAAAAAGTAATTAGCTCGTTATTAGCTACAAGCAAAGTTATGGAAGCAAAAGCTACAAGCAACGTTATGGAAGTTTTCATCAAAGCAGCTGAATATACAGAGATTCCAGTTCGTAAAGCAGATGATGAGTCTCTCAATAATCTCTTTACGTCTGTCAAAAGCGAGCTCAATCTGGATCCTAAGAGGATGAAGCTAAGTTTTGTAAACAGCATCCTGCAATTACCAAGGTTGGTTTCTTTTAACTCATTATGACACAAGTAGTGAATAAACTTGAATATATGCTGACGACGTTCCAACCTTTTCTGTGACAGGCTGAGCTTTTGATACATAAACAGTTAACTCGTGAATCAGCAGTTATGTCTCCAACTCTGCAACATGATTTTAAGCATGTGCTAGAGTTTGCACCTCGTCTCCTTGAAGTTTTAATGAAGGTCTTTATGTTTTTTTTGCTTAGCACATTCATCTGATAACATAAAAGCATAGGAGACTTATGTTACTGTGCGATTCTTGCAGTTGGCTGTTATTCCCCGCACTGAACAAGGACATGTATGGTTAAGTCCTGCACTTGGAGTCATGAAGCTATCTCAGTGCATTGTTCAGGTATTCAAGAAGGCGAGATTACGACAGTTCAAGCTTGGATCATTCTGAAACGTCCTAATGGACTCATAGGCGCTGGTCCTTAGTCTCCTTACTTTCCTTTCCACAAAGAGTAGAAATTGTGGGTTCTTCTTGCGGATTCAAACAGTGTTTGGTTCTTTCAGAAGGTTAGTTTCATGGATGAAGGTGAAGCTATAGCCGCTGCATCAAATGTTATTAGTGAGACAATGGAAAGTTTAGGAGCAAGCGTCGAGGCAACAAATAATGCAGTTGGAGAAGCTGTTGAGAAGGTTAAAAGTGGATCAAGATTGGTTATAATGAAACTCTTAGCATCTGCAGAAGGTACTTACAACTTGACTTGCTTCTGCTTAAGTGATGCTTGGATTGGTCTCGACCAAAAGACATTACAGAGAGTGGAGGTTTTGAAAAGAACCCGTGACTTGGAGGGTGAGGTTGCAGAAGAAGGTATGGAGGAAGAAGAAGATGAGAATGAAAAGGATTATGAAAGTGAGTACAGTGAAGACGAGGAAGATAAGAAGACAGTAAAGAGTCGAGATCAGATGAAGATTCACAAACATAAACCGAGTTTAAGTAATGATCTCAAATACAATACTTTTTGCCTTCAAAGCTTAGATAGTGACTGACACTCAAAAGACGTATACCTTAAAGTTTCATAATCTTTTTCTATCGTTTTGACACTAAATGACTCTATTGTGTCTTGTTTTGACTATTCTAAGCTGTGTTAGTAACCCAAGCACACTCCAAGAAAGCTTGATTGAAGAACTCTGGCTCTCAAATCTCTTTTCATTGCATAATCCAACGGTAGATACAATCTCAACAAGAGTCCAAATGATCAAGACAGGGTTCTCTTGAAGTTCAAATTTGTCCTTGGTTCTTACCCAAAAGCTCTTCTTCCACTTCACTGAGATCCTCACCCACTTTGTTTGGTTCCTTATCTGACAACAACATTTCAGATTTACTCTCAATCTCGTTAGGAATATTATCCTCGTCGCTGCTGAAGCCTCCTTCACCTTCACTTAGCTCATTAAGCTGTTTTGCCTTGATCTTAACGCGTCTCCCTTTGATGTATCTAAACTCCCACTGAGGAGGAGGATATTTCTTCATCAGCTTCTCGTACTTATCCTTCATTCCAAGTTTCAAAAACACTTTTCCAACCATATGCACAATCGAAATGTTCGGTTTCACTCCAAGCTCCTCCATGTCAGCAAACACCTGAGAAAAAAAGAACAAGAATAATAGTTTCAGACATCAATTCATCTGAAAGAATCCCCTCTGCATTATACTTTACCTCAAAGAGTCTGTGGTGCATATCTCTCTTGTAATATATAGAGATCATTTTGTTGAAGAACTTTCTTGGAGTCCCTTCTAAATGTTCCATGAACAGTTTGTTCCACAGCTCCTCAGCTTCGTCAAGCCGGTTATCTTCAGCTAGAGCGTTAAGTAATGAGAAGTAAGTTCCCATTGTTCTCCCTTGGCCTTTGCTCAGCATCCATTTTGTCACCTAACACAAACCATAACTAAACAATCTCCACAACTAAAACAAAAAAACAACTCATACCTGAATGATCTTCTTCCACTCTCTTTCGTCTTCAAGAATAGCTAAAGCCTTCTTGACAATAACAAGAGGGAACTCTAACTCCCAGGCAATGAAGGAATCAAGCGCTCCGTAAACTTCTTCTTTAACATTCGACAGTTCTTTTATCTGCAGATAAGTAAAGATTCATCACTTCAGCTAACAGATAGTAACATTAAAACAAATGAAGAAGAAGAGAGTAAGTATTACACAAGCAATCATTTTGGCAGCCTTGGAGATAGTTCCAATCCTCTTCCTTGTTTTCCACACTCGAGGGTATCGAGGCCTTGGACCTCTCGCAGCACACACCTGAAGTGTTTGAAATAGAAGCTAAAGAACATAACTCTTGAAAGAGACTTGAGAAAGGTACGAACCACAACATTGTTAGGCCTCTTGGAGAAGAGTTTGGTTGATTCCTTTGTCTGAGGAAGATAAGGTAGTGAATATCTCAAGCTAAGCATCCTGAGCCTGAGGAATCAATTCACAGAAGATGAAAAACCTGTAAAGTTTAAAGCTTTATCATTTTCAGCTCACAACTCATAAGCCTTGTATTCATAACAGACAGAAACACCAGAAACGAAAAGCAACCACAAGAGATACGTTGTGAATCAAAAGTTGTAATAAGCTATATATATTTCAAGAGCACGTAGTGTTCAACTTACATGTGGATTGTTCACAGTTAGGCAAAAAGCTAAGATGGTTGATTATCTCTGTCCTTCAAGTTCCCTCTAATGTCCGATTCTCATCCAAAAACATAAGAAAACGCAGCGTTTAGAACTAATGGATAAGGCCCATTAACTTAAAGGTTAATAAGCCCATTAAGAAAACTTTGACCCGGCTCTGTTACATTGACTCTGATTTTCTACGTCTTCCCCATTTCAGTGATTCTGAGGTCTCTCTCTCTCTTTCAGTCTCAGGTGATCGAAGGTCACCGAATCAAGGTAATCTAATTCCTTCGTTCTTCGTGATTCGTCTTCAATTAATTAGTTCTTCAGGCCTTTTAGTTTCAGACCGAGATGTGTTATTAGAATCTTGTGGTTGTAGCCTGTCATGTTAAATTTGGGGGAATTGAATCAATTGATCTTTGGTCTTGCTCTTGTTTCCTTCTGGGTTTTCACCATAGAATTGAAAGATCTAATTTTTACAATTTCTTTCAAATGATTCAGAGTTTTTGTGTGTTTGTCTTTTTGTTCTTACAGAACTAAAAAAAAAAGATGCATCCTCCACTTACACCACATAGACATCCAATGTGTGTCGAGGTTAGTTTATGTCATTTCTTGATTAATTTCTGAATCTGTCTTCTTTGTACCTGTCGTTGTTGTGAGTTGTAGAGAATAAGATCCTAGTTTGTGTACAAATCCTATGACAGTGTACTATATAAGCTTTTGTAAGTCTTGCAATGCATTTATAGTAATAGTTGGAGTCATCAAGCTACATAGCTATTTTTGTAAATCTTTCAATGCTATTAGATATGAGTAGAGTCAAGCTACATAACTTCTGTTCTTTTTGTGACAAGAGAACATATCCATTTTAAATCAAAAGGATTAACCTCTTTTGTTGTTCTTACTAATTCTTGTGTATGTTTTCCAGATAATTGAGGAGTTCCAAAAGTGTCATTTAGATCATCCCATTGGAAAGTTCTTCGGAGACTGTACAGAGCTAAAAGTAAAGCTTCTCCGCTGTTTCCGCCAAGAGGTAACTTACTAATAATAGCCAATGTACTTACATTGTCTAAGAGGAAGTACGTTTTCATTTCTTTGGGGTTGTAGTTACATTGACTTAGACTTAGATAGATCTTAAAATATATTTGTGCAGAAAGCTGTGAAGCGGAAGGTAAATTTCGAACAAAGCAAGAAACTACAAGAAAGACTGAAAGCTATAAGAAAAGAAGAAAATGCAGAGACTTGAGCTTGTTAAATCCTCATCTCAGATATGTATGTTTATTTCAAAACAAAGCACGTTTCTAAATTGATTGACGAAGATGGTATCATGCATCTATTGATAAGGTTTAGGGTTTTAAATGAAATGAGGTATTTATTGGAGTGTAAGGCTGCTTAGCTTGGTCTGCAACAGACATGTTCTTCTTACACAGCTTGCTTTATTTGTGGATTTACAAGTACCTACACAACGTGACTTTATTGGGAGCTACAAAATAATATTTGCATTCAAACTCCAAAAGTATTTTCTGGAAACTGGTACTTGTTAATCTTTTGTTTGATCTGCATGACAGTTTCAGAGACCGTTGAGTCTGTATGACATATCTCTGAACTTTTATACAAGTCTTACCACGAGACTCATTCACCTTCTATATACTTGTCCGACAAGAAATAACAAAATCATTACCTCTGAATTGATGCAAAATGTTGGAAGCTCTCTGCTCTGAATTTGTAGTTTTGTTTTGAAAGTAAAGAAGCTCGTTGGGTTGATTCTTTACGTTTGAAAGTGTTTTGTGATAAAGCTCGTTGGGTTGATTCTCATGGGAGGGTCCATCCACCATTCCATGAAATATACAGAACCAACCCTTTTGTATCATAAACACATAAAACAATGTTACCAATTGATATACACCCGTTGGCTTCTCTGATATGGCTGTTGTAGAAGATGTGATTCTTCAGGTGATTGACATCAGCCATCTGATCGATTGAGCCGACAAGGAGAGAAAAACAAATATAAATACTAAAAAATCGTCCATGGTCATAAATAAAATTTTCAGACCGATCTTAACATCAAGATTTTTTTGTCAAAACAATGCTCTGTTTTGTTCTGGTTCAGTACAGGTGGAATAGAGTAGAGAAGATCAACAAGGCGTTTCTGAATGAAGGGGTGATAGACATGTTCTTATCTTCCTTGCCTCCATTAATCTATCAAACCTTCAAAAGTGTTATACCAGACTTTGTTCCGAATAACATTCTTTCTCTTTCAATGAACCATCCGTAAAACACCATGTCCCGGTATTTGAGGTAATGTTGCAAGTTCCCTAAAATGATCTACACATTGTGTTATTATCGAGATAATTAGTTTATTATTATAATTGTTATTATTAATATTGTTGTGAGTCATCTTAATAAATCGTTTTTTTTTATTTACAAATTTCTTCATATATTTAAATAAATTTCTAACTTTAAAGTATTTTTAATAAAAAGGGAGAATTCAAAGAATTTTGTTTTCCCCTTATTTATATATTTTTTACATATACACTAGAATTAAATTCTCACATTAATAAAAAGGAAATTATGTTAATTAGTTATTTAACTATAAAATTTTCTTCCCTATTTAATAACTTTTAAACTATTTATATGTCTAATTTTACATGTCTTCGAAGAATTTGATGAACAGTCAAGTTTCTCTTATTTGATATTCTTGCCAAATTTCTTCTACAAAAAAAATAGGGAGAATTTCATTTATACCCTAAGTTTGATACCACTTTGCAAATTTAACTTTAATAAATGACTATTTACAAAAATACCTTAATTTTTTTGATGAAAATAGACTTAGTTGATTTTTTAAAATATTTATAAAAATATATATAAATTCAACTCCACCCCTTTAACACTAAACCCTAGACAATAATCATTAAAGTGTAAACCCAAATGTTAATATATTTTTGATATTGTGTATTTTTGCAAAGTGGTACTTAACATATGTTATATTTAGCAATTTTTCAAAAAAAAAAAAACTGCTTGTGAATTAGCAGAAGAAGTTGCATATGTACTATATCTTTTTATTACACAAATTGTATGATTTAATTTAACTATTAACTTTTAAACAATTGTGTCGCGTCATGTACTTTTAAGGAAGAACCACACATGCTACCGAAAGCCCTAAAAATTTGGTAGGCAAAAGGTAATTGTTCAAGATCAATATTGGGGAAGATAACTTAAAGAGCAAATAATTGAGGAACTTATGGCACAGTCTTCAACTGAAGTATTGACATTTTGGTATATGTAACTGAGTATTTAACTAATCAAAAATTTAAAATTCTATTGACTTTGATTCTGCATGAAACAGTTTCGCATTCAAGTTCAAAAAATAAGGTATTTGATTCGTTGTCATCATCATCACCGTCTTTCAAAAGAAGATAATATTACACCAACACGGTTTCTTAAAAACGTCTAGAGTAAGAATACCAAGATGTTTGTTATTCTAGCAAAACAAAATTTCTATTTAAAATGCGGCGTAGTAAATTTTCACTTGATGTTGTTTCGCTATGACCATAAACAAAAATAAAAGTTAATCACTGGAGAAAATTTGTTTGTTTGTTTATCTCAAAACCTGTTTTCTATGGACAACTATATGTAGTAATTTCCAAAATTAATTCAAGAGCTGGTCTGAAATTTATTATTATTGATAAAGAAGACATGCCACTGTTGTTTATACAAAGTTTTCTAAAACATTCAGTAGTTTAATTATTTTTGTTTTTAACTAAAGTAAAAATTGGGTGTTTAGACTGACAGCTTTGCTGAAAATATTATTCTTTACTTCAGTTATTTTGTTTGTAATGTAATGTCATTTATGTTACGGAATTTTCACCCATAATTTTCCTAAATGAGATTTCTTTTATCAGTTATTGGATTTCGTTACCTTATGAACTGTTCAATCATAGTGGATTTAAAGAAAATTATTGTAAAACCAATAATTAACCAAAATAATTAAATATTATAATCATAATTAACGATACTAACTAAAATAATTAATTATGACAAATTTATACCACATTACAATTTTGGAAATAAATATCATGACCAAGTTGAATGTTTTTTAAAATTAAAACATCGCAACTAAACAACTCATAAATTAGAATTTTAATTTTAATAACATAAAAATATACAAACAAATAAAAAGTAAAACTACATGGTGCACTAAGTGTGTGCTTCCTCCACTTTGTCTAAGGGCCAGCACTGTGGACAACTAAAGGAAGAAGATGAGTTATTTACGGATGTGAACTAAAGGCAGAAGATGATTTATTTACGATTTTGTCATTCATTAATAGGAACAAAATGGATTACAGAGGCCTCAAACCTAGGATGAGATGAATGCAAACCAGCTACTCTTCTCCTGGCCACGAGATATATATATAGTTAGTTGTTACTATTGCGTAAAATAATTACTATAATATAGATCTATACATAAAAACTGAGAAACACAATAAAACTAAGAAAAATTTACTCTGTCGGCCACTTTCTCACTTTTAAATTACGTCGCAAGCCACTTTCCACTTGAGACATACATTATAATGTATGAAAGACATCACTGCCCTCTAACTAAAAGAGAACCAACTTCAGTTTATTCTCTCATTTATCTTCTCATTTTCTATCTTCTTGCTTTATCTATTCAAAAACGTAATTTTTTTAATTCATTTTTTTCCATAAGTTATTCCTGAGGTGACGGAGAATACAAACCCTTTCCTTTCAAAAAGCCACCTCATTTCTCATTGCTCATGGACCACTGTATTTTTTGTTCCTACTAAAATTTCTACCAACCTTCTTAAATCTCCAATACCGCATGCAACACTTCCATCACACACACTTTGTGGTGCATGCTCCTACATCTCCTCATTCATGGAGCCAGTTGTTTTGGATATGCGATGTGTGGATAGGTAATGTGGGAGGGTGTCTATGTGAGCTGGTGGTGTGTGAAACGGTGATGTGTGGATAGGTGGCGCGTGGATGGATGAGGTCGAAACATGAGAGTTTTGTCCACTTGTGTTGTCAACCAATCAAGGGTTCTTTACCGGTCTTCAATATGCTGGTCAACTCCACAGTCCTCTTGCCCATAACCTTGTTGAAGACATCCACGTACACTTGTACACAACTCATCCATCCCCAAACTCCCTAGTCCACACCTCATTTGTCTACACATTTAGACTATGAACAACTTCATAAGTCTATGTTTTGTTGTATCAAGAACTACTTCATCAGTTATAAGTTATTTTGAGAAATGTTGTTGTAAGTGATTATTTGTTATTCTTTTCCTTTGAACTAAATCAGTGTGTCTTTCTTTTTTACGTGTGTAGTTCTAAATAGTCAGTTGTTTTTGTAGTCATCCCCTACCCCTATACAAACCGACGCACACTTCCACAATCATAAGTATATATCCACATGTAGTGACTGTTAAAACAAACAGTTAGAAACTACTTAACATAAGCATCTTTATATCTTCAAAGCTTCCACTTTAAATATATGATCTAAACATTTTTATGTGTCATTTCTCCTAAAACAGATCATATCCATACATAGTTTTGAGTTCGTATGCTTAGCTCCTCCACAAACATCTATCCATATAGTCACAAGAACATATACATGTTTTCTTTTTTTGCACATTTTCAATCCACAAACATTCATCCACATAGTGAAAGAAAGTGAACATAGATGGCTTTCATTTTTTCACAAATAGTCGTCCACAATAAATTAAAATCATCTATGTCCACGTCTTTTTACACTTGTTTATGGATGGCTATTTTTGCAAATTAAAGTCTTCTATGTCCACATTTTTTTGTGTGTAATATATTTATATATGAAAATGGATGTTAAAAGATAAAGAATTTTATATAGAAATTGTTGTGACAATTATAATTATTTTATATATTTTATAATTTGAGATAAAAGTAGATGAAACACAAAGTGGTAAGAGAAATGATAATAACAAATTATAAAATAACGAAAGAGTACTAATTACATTCAAAACAAACCACCGAAAAATACATCTCGTTCCCCTTTTCATTAAGGACATTATTGTCCACACTTTCTCTTGAACTATGTAAATGTGCTTTAAATGTGAGAAGTGGCTTTGAATGTAAAGGAAACTCAAAAAGTGGCCCGTGGTTCCGCTAGGTTCGGATCGATGGTCAGATTCATGCCTACCAAACTTTGATCGTCTCTTTCTTGTTAAATCTGTCTATTGGCACGTCGTCTCCAACATTGAACTTATTCTACAAGTCAACAGAAGCAGAGGCTAATGGCTAACCCATTGATTGGTCAAGTTATTGCACAAGTACCAAGAAGACTTGTTTTCTAGCAGCAAAACAACAATGGTCATTGACTGATTGTTCTATGCAACTATTTGATAGAAATAAATGCATGTGCTTAAGGTAGTCGCCACGTATGAGCCGACAAAGGCTTCACGGTAACGGTTAGTCTGTTACACCTAGATCTAATCATCACATGCTTTGTTTTTAATTTTGTTGTCTATGGTTTGATTGACCAATCGGGGACCAGAAACCACCTCCATATTTTTCATTTATTCGGTCAAAGTCATGGTCGAAATGGTGTCTCTCATGATTTTTTTTTGGTGTAAGTGTCTCTTATGAATTATGTTATTATTTCAGGGTTTTCCTATCATATTTTAAAGGGAAAATTTTTTAAATAGATTTTTTTTTTTAATTTTAAACTTCATATCCAAAATTTTATCTCATAACTCTAAACCTTAAGTTTATATTAATTAACTCAAAGGGTATAAATATATATTTACACTTTTTAATAAAATCTACTTTATTTATTTTTCTCCTTAAATGATATTTTGGGGACAAAAACCTTTTTAAACCTATTTCGGTCATTATCTCTCCTTTAAATCTGCAACATTATGTATTTAATCATAATTTAATACAAATATAAATAAACTATATGAACTTTAAAAAGCGCTCTTAAATGTACATTCACGGCAATCAATTGGTTGATTGTACATCTGACATGCTATCTTAGTTTAAATCTGTACTGTTTAGCTTCTTTAACTTTTTAAAAATATGTCATTTACAGAAATCGAACATGCACAAAAACTTAGATAAAAAACACTTCATCTACTCCACCAAAGCAATTTATTCACAGTAATAGTGTAAAAAAATATATATCTATATATATAAAATAACATGATTTAATTAAAAAAACACAGTCAAACAAGAAATTTAAGCACTTGAATAACCAAATATTTTGGTTCTAATACAAATTGAGTATCATGTTAATTCTTCTCTGTAAAACACATTTCTTTATTTTTTCTATTGAAACCTTCAAAATTTAATTTACAATAGAGAAAACAAATTTTGAACTCAATATTGTAGGCTTTGATGGAAGAAAAATAATAAATTTGTATGCGAAAAGAAGAAATTGATATTTTAATTATCATAGACTTTATAATATGTTAAAATAATATTTATTTTTCTTAGGACGAGTAGTTTAAGTGGTTTAGTTTGAGTTTTTTTTGTGCGGATACAATTTCCATAAATGACTAAACTTTTTTTAAAAAAATAGCTAAACAATGACACCAAATCAGATATATAGTCAGTCAATTGACTGTGGTTAATAATTTTTAAGCACCATTTCAAAAGTTTATATAGTTTATTTGAAATTATATTAATTTCATGATGAAATACGCATTATCATAAAGTTTTTGAAGAAAAATATAACATGGGAAAGTTTAGTTTGAAATAGGCTTTTTTTTTTTTTTTTGATTAACCTGGGGGTATCCCAGGCCCATGGAGAGGCCCAGACTAATCCCCAAGGGATTTTACCATTGTTTATGTTCCATAAAGAAAATGTTTCACGGTTCCGATCGTGTCAACCCTCCTCATGATCTATTCTTGAAGGCGTCGTGAAACCAAAATAATGATATATCACTTTAGGACAACTTCCCGTGAAATCAGTTGCAAAGCCAGACAAAGTTTCACCAGGGGCAATATAAAATTTGAACCTAAACTCATCGGTGCACTACAAGGGATTTTACCACTTAATCATAAATTTTCAAAAAAAAAAATCAATGAAAATGTAAGTTACTTCAATAATTCATATGGGGCAGCGGCCTGGTGAATATGAATTTCTGTGATTCATTAGGTGAGATGAAGTTCTGTGATTGACTCGTCATTTGGATAATGTCAAGATGATTCGTCTCATAATTCTTTTAGTTATGATCTATCTATGTGCGAGATGTGAAAAGAAAATTGATTGGAGATCGACAGTATTACTATCCAATCCTCTAGACAATTATAATCCAGTAAATCCTACTGTACGTAGACAGTATTAATTGGAAGATATGGTTTTATAGACTTTTTTTTAGACTTTGATAGAATGGAAACATAGTAGTGTTCATGAATTTTTGTTTATATGTTTCAGGGTTGGAAACACAAAAACTTGGAGAAGCAAGACTACAAGCTCTACTTTTTCTAATATTAGCCATGTTTGTTTCATGACCGCTATGTCTAGCGTCAGCGGTAAGAAAAAGTAATGCGACGGAGACAAAATAGTTATAGAATCAAAACTTGAAATGGTTGCTAATGAATTACGGAGACAACGAAAAAGTAAAACGCCAGTGACGCCATTAATTTCACCGTCCTTTTTACTCGTTATTTTGTTGCTGCTGTGATTCGAAAATAAGTTAATGCTTAACCTTCACCGGTATTATGTTGCTGTAGTGAAATGTTAATTTTTGATCGCTGATGCAAGACGCAGCGGTCATAAAACGAACAGGGATATTATTAGTTGCATGAGCTTGTTTAGGAACTCTTACGAAGGTGAACGATGAGACAGTTGATTCAGTTGCTACACATATACGACTATAGCTGTTTGTAGGCTTTAAAGGTACACAAAGATCAAATCATGGAAGCTTGCAAATTTTAGAACATTACTTCATGCGTCCCCAAAAATAAAATTTTGTAATTTTTTTTTTTAATTTTCTATTTTTAAGATACTTTTGTATACTTTTAAGAAATATTAAATAAAAATATTTAAGTTAAGTAAATTTAATTGGTTGATAGTTATTGGAAAATGTGTAACAAAAATAAATAATAATTTTTGTAAACATTCATTGTATTTTAATATGCGTGAATATTGAAGATTTTTTTTTGAATTACTTGGAGGTTCAGGCCGAAACTCTAATCTCCGAGACCCGAAACAACAATATGTAATATTAGTTTCGTCTCAGACGTCACTATAGATATTAGAGATAGTTCTTTGTATAGATAAACTACATGTTGGGAAAAAGAGGGATTATATTTTTTGGCCAAAGACACAATGAACCACCTGAATACAATTGTGAAACCTTTAGTGTACTTGTCCTTGTTCTACTTCATCAACAACCGGAGATCTAGTTTCGATGGCTTGATATTTATGAGGTGGGATTAGAGTACAGGTTTAGGATTTAGAGTAATTTAATCATGAATGTTTTTAATTAATGTTGTTTTGAAGATTTTATTTTGTGATTTTGTCAGTGGTATGTAGGGATTTTTCCATTGAAAAATAAAGCTATCCAAATCTTGATTATCAATAGTAATATGACGTAAGGGAATAATATTATTTGCTCACTCGTGTAGGACCTCTCAGGTCTTACCCGTACACAATAGATTTTTCGTCAACTAAAAAGTAGTGTTTGTGGCGTAATTGTGTACGTCAAATACGTATTAATTAAATAAAATCCATAAATAAGTTTTTTCTTAATTAACCCGGAATATCTTGGACTTATAGAAAGCTCACATTAATCATCAAAAAGAGGTACATATCATAGGTACACATTTTCTCTGGGTATACAAGTGGCTTTTAAAGCGTGAATCTATATTTGTGTAGGTGTTAATGAATAGTGTAATTTAATTTCGTGTACCAGATAGATCGAATCACAAATGTGATAGTGTCCCAGTCTTTTTCTTTTACTATCCGACTACATTGTCCCGAACTTTAAACAATATTTCTTAGACATTATTTGAAAATTATCTTCCATATGTCATCACTACATTTATTTTGAAAGAAAAATAATGACATCTAAACTATTAAAACTGAAGTACATTTAGTACTTAACCCTAACATTTCCTAAATAATTACCATTGAATGCCACTGTTATTATCTCTACATCCAAACACTAATTCTAATAAGAAAAAAAATAAATATGGGCTAAGCCCATTAACAATCTTTGTCATTAAAATTGAAGATTTCATAAAAAAAATGAATATGTATTATTCAGAAATTTATAATAAAAACAAAATTATATATATATAGCATTAAATTAGTTTTATTTTTATTCATATTTATATAAGCTACCAACTATATTTGAACTATAAAAAAGATAATAATGTTAATATTATTTTACTATAATCTGAACTTATTCATTTACAATAACAAAATCATGTAATTTTCCATAAAAATTTAATGAATAAAATACATACTAATATTTATTATAAATGGTTATATATTCAAACAAATACAATGTATTTGTAAGATATATATCTAATAAGAATAACTAATGTAATATATAAATTAAAAAAAAATTAATCACCATATAATACATATATACAATTAGGTCTAGGACGGATCAAATATCTAGGGTATTTTAGGATATACGGATTCGGATATGCATTTGTCAGATTCGTAAAATTGTTATCCGGATTCGGATATTTGAGGTTAGAATATTCATACTAAAATCCAAATACACGCAGACATCCGAACCTGTTTTTTTAATTTAAAATAAATTAAAAACTAACTATTAACCATCTATTTAGTCTATTTAAAATTATTATTTAAAAAACTTAAGAATCATTAAAATTTAATAAAATTAAAATTTTAGTTATTTTATATAAAAATATATAATATACATAGATAATTATAATTAAATTTTAAATATTTAATATATGGATCTGAATATCCAAACTTAAAATTTTGCTATCCGAATTTATAATTGGATCAATCGAATCCGTAAAATTATTATCATGATCCATGAATATCCGTTTTTCAAAGAGGATAAAATCCCGAATCAGGTAACGGATATTAAATATTAAGTTCAAGTCATATATACAATTATATCAAATAAATTGCTTAAAATATTAGACATTCACAAAAATAACATCCGCGCGGACGCGCGGGTCAAAGGCTAGTCTAATCTATTAAAACTAAAGTACAAATAAGAAATAACCCTTGATTTTACCTAATATTTACAAGAAATGCCACTGATACTATCCTTACATCCAAACATCTAAACATTGATTATTAACAAGAAAAAATAATTTTGGGCTAAGTCCATTAACAACATTTATCATTGAAATTGGAGATTTCATAAAAAATGTATATGTGTATATATATATTTATATAATTAAATTAGTTTTATTTTTTATTCATATTCATATAAGCTAACCAACTATATTTGAACTATAAAAAAACTAATAATGTCAATAATTTTCGATATAATTTGAACTTATTCATTTATAATAACAAAATCATGTAATTTTCCATAAAAATTTAGTAACTAAAATACATACTAATATTTATTATAAATGGTTATATACAAACAAATACAATGTATTATTCAATGTTCAAGAAATCGCTAGGCGGTAACTAGGCGCTTTATAGAGGACTAGCGACTAGGCGGATTATTCGAGGCCTAGGCCTCGCCTAGGCGTTAACGAATTATTGATTTATTTTTTATATATATATATGACATTTATATGAAATATTTTAGTTTTTAAATAAATATAAAATTATTGTGATAAAATATCAAAATTAGATATGTAAAATAAAAGAAATTAGTAAATTTGTGAATATATATACTAACATTATTGCTTAAATTAACATATTTGGACTAATTTAGATTGATTTTAACTGATTCTGAATAATTTAAATCGACTTGAATCGTATAAATCGGTATAAATTGGATTTTAGGAAAATCGTTTCGGATAGGACCGAGTTGCCGCCTAGGCGGGGGCCTAGACGCCGCCTAGACCCATTTTTAGAACCTTGGTATTATTCATTTGTACGATATATCTAATAAGAATAATTTATGTAATTTATAAATTTAAATTTTTAATCACCATATAATACATATACACAGTTATGTCTAAGACAGATCGAATTTCCAAGCTATTTTAGGATATATGGATTTGGATATGCATTCGTCGGATTCGTAAAATTGTTATCCGGATCTGGATATTCGGGGTTAGGATATTCGGACTAAAATCTGAATACACGCGGATATTTGGACCTGTTTTTTAATTAAAAACCTAAATATTAACCATCTATTAGTCTATTTAAAATTATTATTTTAAAAAACTTTAAAAGCATTCAAATTTAAAATTAAAATTTTAGTTATTTTATATAAAAGTATATATAATATACATAGATAACTATAATTAAATTTTAAATATTTCATATCAAGATCCGGATATTCAGACCTAAATTTTACTATTCGAATTCATACTTGGATCAGTCGAATCCGTAAAATCACTATCAGGATCTCCGAATATCCGTTTTTTGAAGCGGATGAGATCCCAGATCGGATAACGGATATTGAATATTAAGTTTCATTCATATATACAGTTATATCAAACAAATTGCTTAAATATTTGACATTCATAAAAATAACATCCGCGCGGACGGGCGGGTGAAAGACTAGTATCATATTAAAAATGATGACATGACTTGAAATTAATTGTAACATGAACATTTATATTAAATGTAAATTTATATTTTGATAAGTTTTCTAGAATATGATAATAACTTATAAATCATCACTAATATAAAAATAAAATTATAATAGTAGAACTAGAAATATAATAATATTTTACAATTTTCAAAATATTATTAAATTATATTTTTATAATCTAGGAATTTTATAAGTAAAAATAATCTTCCAAAATTTATGCTATTTGTTTTAAAATTGTAATTTTGTAATCTCATTACCATTAGTTTCTTTTTAATATCTACAGATTCTAGAAATATTATTTAGTTATATGTTTTGACAATTATACTTCTAATTTTTTTTTTTCTGAAATTTATATAATTTTATTTAATATATTTTAATCAAAATAGATCAAAAATATTTTCAATATTGTAATTTAAAAATTATATATGTATATATAATTAAAATATTAATATTAATAAAAGTAAAAATTATTTAGTTTATCTTAATTTTTACATATATTGAATTAAAATTTAATATTAAGTAATGTAAATAAATAATAAAATCTAACAATTTTAAATTTTATTTTTAAATATAAGTTAAAATTTAAAAATTTTATTTGTAGTACAGTAAAACATCTAGTTGTAAGATTAAGTAAACCGCTAAAACTAAAGCCATGAAGCAATTATAGCTGAAAATGATATGTGGACTAATCAGCAAAATGGCATCATAGGCTTTAATTAAATCATTACTTTCTTGAATTGCTATTTTTCTTCACTTATCGACGTGTATATATATATATGGATGATAAATAAAAGCGGCAAAAAAAAGCAGGAAAAAACGTCGGCAATCCCACAGCCGTGCCTCCTTTTGCCTTTCAACGGATACAAGCAACCAATTGTGTAAAACCTTTATTTTATCATGCTTGACCACAAATTACAAAATAGGAAAAATGCTACGTGAGAACTATGATAGAAGAAACATAATGTTGTGGAAAAGTTATTGGATAATAACTAAAATATATAAAGGAATAACTGAATGAACCAGGTATATATATATAGAGACACATATTGGTGTGAGAACTGAGAAGTTAATTTATACACTGAAAGTAAACATGTGAATGGAATATATAAAATTTTTGTTGCGGCTGACCGGTCCTCGTATCAACATCATCTTTCATGTATTCTTATTTTTTTCTTTTAAAGTTTAAAAATTGTAAGATATAAAGATTTTTGTATAAATTATCATTATCATAAATCTCTAGTTTAATCTATTTTATTTATTTAAAATATCTTAAACATATTTTTTAGTGAAAATTGCATAGCATACTTATATATAAAATTACTCATTTGCCTTAATTTTACAAATTTGTGTTAATTGCATCATTAAAACACAATAATTTTGGTTTAGCCATGGATACTGATCTATCAACAAATATTTCTCACAAAATTATAAATTTTGACTTTTTGACTAAGTAACCAACTGTCTACAACTTTTGACTAACTTTAGATACTCTGATTTCTTGGAGGGGGAGAGGTTGGTTCTTAACAGTACGGGTGGGCACGGACAAAATATTAGGATATTTAGAGGTATTTATGATTCAATCTACTTTGTCCAAATAATTAATTATCCGATTTGATTTAATCCATATCTATCTGGATATGCGGTGTTTCAGATATCCAAAATAAATTAAGTTTTTAGTTGGATATCCGATTCAATCTGTAAAAATAAAATAAAAATTTTAGAATAAATAAAAAATCCAAAACAATAAGATTTTACTATAATTTTTTATTTATTTTGAAAGAAAAATAATTAATATAAGAAATTTAATAAATAAAAATATTATAAAATTTACATAAATATAATATATATATATATAATTCTTTAAATATATATAGATACATGCATATAACGAATCATATTGGATATCCGTTCCTAAAAGTATTAATATTATGATTTGCTTTATTTTTTTTTTGGATATTCAAATTTTTCGGTTCGAATTAAAATAGATGACGAATTAAATCAAAATTTACGGATATTTTCTCAGGTCTTACCTAAAACCGTGTCAAACCCAAGGATAGTTGATATACACTTCATATTTTCGTTGGTGATATAAATATCTGTGTCAAAAAAGTTACAAAATAATAATTAAAAGGAATATAGATAATTAAATGTGTAACAGTTACCAATGCCATATAGCAGGAAAGCAAAGTAAAAGTCGTCTTCCTTTTTCCCTTGGTCCCCAAGCTTCTCTAGCTTCCATAAGTTTCGGCTGTTGAGTTTAAACTAGAGATTCTAAATTAACGCATACTAAATAGTGCATAATAGTAATGTTTTAAAATTAGTTGGTCTTATCCAATGATGCGAAACTTACTGATCATTATGCTAAAAACAATAAAGAAAGATTTGAAGAAGAAAAGAAAAGAGAAAAGGCATGAAAAACAATAGTACAACATAGAAGGAAGTGAAAAACATGAGAAACAAAAGACGGTGTGCAGACAAGCAAATATTCAAACCTTTGAAAATGAAACAACATCATGTTCTTCAAGACAGCCCCAACTTAATTTATTCTAACAATATAAAATTTCTTAATCTTGCCCACCATATGTTATACAAAACATTAACATTAAATCATCCATATCGCATATATTTCCCTAAGATTTTCCTTTAATTGCTATCGAATTCTCGATCTCATAGCAATATATGACAGAACAATTCCAATCTCAAAAGTAAATTTTTACTTTCATAAGTATCAAAATTCCAAAAATAAATTAATTGCTACCCAAAATCATCATACTCATCTAGACGTTGCAAAAGGATGTACTTTTTATTGCCTAGTCATTAATAAATAACAACTCATGTTAAGTATTAACAAGGTCAATGGCGGCAGACAATTTTTTTCTTTCTTTTTTTTTAATTCATTTTTATTATCAACATGGTATAAAAAAAGTTCAAAATATCAACAAATAGCACTCGTACATTACAATATGCATATGGTGAAGGTGTATATAAATGTAAGGATTGTGTCTCACATCACAACACGTATTTTGATAACCTTCACTTCCCATAATAATTCTCTCCAACTCTAACACTTCTTCGTAGATCCCTCTTGGTTAATTCTCATGGATCCACCATTCAACGAAATGTACAATAACCTTTTGTTTAAGCAGATCACAAACACAGAAAATAATGTTCCTGAAATACCCTTTAGCTTCTCTGTCACGACCGTTGTCGAAGAGGTGGAGCTTCCAGTGATTGACGTTAGCCGTCTGGTCGATGGAGCCGAGAAGGAGAAGGAGAAATGTAAGGAAGAGATTGCTAGAGCTTCGAGGGAGTGGGGATTTTTCCAAGTGATAAACCATGGAATATCAGCGGATGTGTTGGAGAAGATGAGACAAGAGCAAATTAAGATATTTAGAGAACCCTTTGACAAGAAAAGTAAGTCGGAGAGGTTCTCCGCCGGGAGTTACCGGTGGGGAACGCCGTCAGCCACTTGTCTCCGGCAGCTTTCTTGGTCGGAAGCATTTCATGTTCCCATGACAGATATTTCTGACAACAAGGATTTCACTACCCTCAGGTACCCAAATATTTTTTATTGATAAATAAAATTCGATAATTCATTTGCTTATTTTCAACTATGTAAAAAAAATATTTAGAAAAAAAAAGAAAAAAAAACATGTAAAAAATATTTTGAAATTTTATATGGACAGTATTTTTCAATTCCAAGATGTAAATAAAACTACACGTATGGATTCTAATTACACAAGATCAGCTAGAGCCTAGAGGCTAGCTTCTTGGATTGATAATGATTACGGGTGTGATTGTATGGTAGAACTAGAGTAAATTAAAATAAGTGAAAAACTATTTCAACTTATTTACTTTAGTTTCATCCAAAAAAAATCAACTCATTTACTTTAGTTTCAGCCAATGAAAAGATTTACTCCTAATTTATTATTTTTCACTCCCCTCATTTCCACTTATTTTTTTTCACTTTTTACTCTAATAGGTAAAATGTTTGATTAATGCAAGCGTTTGACTATCAGTAACATAACCTTCAGAAAAATTCATTAAATAGTCATAATTTCGGAACATGGGAGACAAACCCCATTTTAAGTCAATATTTGGCGGTCTTGAAGCAGTATTGTCATTTTTATTTAATTAGTAGTATTATTTGGTACCCATTAATAAAAGAAACAAAAATAAAGTTGTTGGGCATTCGGTCAAAGATTTATTCTCCATCTCTCATGCGTTTCTATGTTCTCTCATTTCAGTACTATTTTTATATGTCTAATTTCTAGATAGCAAGTTGACATGAGAAATATAGTGTATAAATAAATATTAGTACTTTTAAAAAGATAAAAGAAAATATAGAAACAGTCTCAGCATAGTTAAGTATATTAAGCCCTAGCTAGGTATTATGTTGGTTTCTATTATTTGACTCCTCGTATGCCTAATTTTTTTATCAACTTCAAATTATGTAACATGTGCTATTATTGCTTATTTCGAAAAAATGGCCTGATATTTTGCTGCACCAGCAGCTCGGAATAATTTTTATAGACATTAACTCGTTTTATCTTCATATGCCAAAAAATACATCTATGACTTGTCATACTTTGTTTTGATAGAAAACTAGATTTTGGGCCTTTGTTGAAGCGGAATGTTTTTTTTTTTTGATGTTTAGTTCTTTTATTTAAAAATATTAGTTAATATGAAAGTCTGTTGACATTATTTTAATATAAATATAGTATATAATTGATTAAAAATTTTAGCTGTTCTAAAGATGGATGTTGTTTGTTAACTTATTTTGTTTTTATTTTGTATGTGAAATATATGTGTAAATAAAATTTGAAATGCTTAGATTGTTTTACTTCACCAAATAAATTTACAGTTTTTTCATGTGATAAATATATATTAGAGTCATATTAACTATTAGCGACAAATATTTAGTAATAAATTCATCTAAACATATTTTGTTGTTATAACTTCCGTCGGTAGTTTTTTTATCTTTTTACTTTTTATCGTTTGAGAATTCTGTTGTAAAACAAATTAACAATACATGGTTTCGAAACCAAAACAATTTTAAAAAAAAAACTATACATGGTGAAACATTTGAGAAAACCATGTTTTGCAAAATACAATACATGGTTTTCGCAAATGTTTCACTTTTATGATTTTTCATTTTGAAATATTGCACAAAATTAAACATTATTTGTCTGTGACTCAAATATATATCACCTTAATTATAATATGGACAATGTCATAATGTTGTCTTTTTATATCACAGCTTAACAATGGAGAAATTTGCTTCGGAATCGGAGGCTCTAGCATATATTTTGGCAGAGGTTCTTGCAGAGAAATCAGGAAGAAAATCAAATTTCTTTAAAGAAAAATGTGTAAGAAACACATGTTATCTAAGGATGAACCGTTACCCACCTTGTCCAAAACCATCAGAGGTGTACGGTTTAATGCCACACACCGACAGTGATTTCCTCACAATCTTGAATCAAGACCAAGTCGGAGGACTTCAACTCATGAAAGACAATAGATGGATCGCCGTTAAACCTAACCCTCGTGCTCTCGTTATCAACATTGGTGACTTATTTCAGGTAATTAAGCTTTTAAGAGTTCTTAGTCACGTTAGTTACGTTATGGTTCGTTGCCTTAATCACGTTTGATTATTGTATGTACTTTTTGGTAGGCATGGAGCAATGGCATGTACAAAAGTGTGGAGCATCGTGTGATGACGAATCCAACGGTGGAGCGATTCTCGACGGCATATTTTCTATGCCCATCATACGACGCCGTTATAGAGTGTTCAGGTGATTGTCCTGCTTATAGAAATTTCAGCTTCAGAGAATTCAGACAACAAGTTCAAGATGATGTTAAGAAGCTTGGTTATAAAGTTGGCCTTCCTAGGTTCATTAATCATCTCTACTGATTTATACACTCAGTTTTTAATTTACTTTTAGATGTTTTATGATTTACTATAACTGTCAAGGTTTTCTTTTTTTTTTTTGTTCCTTATACTTTTTTTTTCACAATTTTCCTTATAATTATTTTGTTGATTTTCTTAATAATCAACATATTCTAGATCAACTGTTTATCTTAATTCGATAAAGATCAATTAGAAAACCAAAGCTTTGTCCAGTTGGTTGTGTATTGAAGTAATGAAAAAGAATTGATAAACCAAAGTTGTATTTGTAATAAACATCAAGCAGAGAGAGACCGGGTGATTGTGTTCGAGTGGTAAGGAGATGGAACTGGGACGCCAACATGTTTCAGGTTCGATTCACCTGCTGCGCGAAACTAAGTCACAATTATTCTGGTCACCTTACACGGATATGGACCCATGCTTTATGGTCCATTTGAATACCCGGAGAAATGGTCTATCTGTGGGCTGAATATCTCTTTGGGGATTAGTCTAGGCTTCTCTATGGGTCTGAGATACCCCTAGGTTAATAAAAAAAAATAATAATAATAAATAAATAAACATCAAGCAGATATTAAAGAAAAATAATATTTATATCGAATAATATAAATTGATACTTTTATTTTAAAAAATAATTTAAAAATTGATATGTGCACATTAGCTGATCCATCAATGGCGGAAGCAGAAGCAGCCATGAGAGCTTGCAAGCAGCTATGGAGAATCCTTTCAGTAGACATCTTAGTTGTTGTGAACAAAACGGGTATCAAACATAGAAAAAATCAAAATCATTTAGAGAGAAAACACATATTAGGTAAATACATGTTTTATAGTTTGTATTATTGATTATATGAATGAATAATTTATAATCTTAAACTAGCATTTGACCCGCGCGTCCGTGCGGGTGTTATTTTTATGAATGTCAAATATTTTAAGTAATTTGTTTGATATAAATGTATATATGACTCGAATTTAATATTCAATATCCATTATCCGATCCGGGATCCCATCCGTTCGAAAAACGGATATTCGGGGATCCTAATAGTGATTTTACGAATTCGACTGATCCACGTACAAATTCAGATAGTAAAATTTTAGGTCTCGATATCCGGATCCGAATATTAAATATTTAAAATTTAATTATAGTTATCTATATATATTATACATATTTTTATATAAAATAATTACAATTAAAATTTTATTAATTTTTTAAATGATTTTAAGTATTTTTCAATAATAATTTTAAATAGACTAAATATATGGTTGACATTTAGTTTTTGATTTATTTTAAATGAAAAAAAACAGGTTCGAATATCTAAGTGCATTCAGATTTTAGTTCGGATATCCTAACCCCGAAAATCCAGATCCGGATAACAATTTTATGAATCTAACGAATACATATCCAAATCCGTATATCCTAAAATATTCTGGATATTCAATCCGTCCAAGACCTAACTGTGTATATGTATTATATGGTGATAAAAAATTAAATTTATAAATTACATAGGTTATTCTTATTAGATATATATCGTACAAATAAATAATACATTGTATTTGTTTGATATAACCATTTATAATAAATATTAGTATGTATTTTAGTCATTAAATTGTTATGGAAAGTTACATGATTTTGTTATTGTAAATGAATAAGTTCAGATTATAATCGAAAATTATTAACATTATTTTTTTTCTATTTCAAATATAGTTGGTAGATTATATGAATATAAATAAAAAATAAAACTAATTTAATGCTATATATATGTATAATTATGTTTTTATTATAAAAATTTAGAAAATACATATACATTTTTTATAACGTCTTCAATTCCAATGACAAAGATTATTAATGACCTTAGCCGAATTTTATTTTTTTCTTGTTAAGAATTAATGTTTAGATGTTTGGATGCATTGATAATATCAGTGGTATTTTTTGTAAATATTTTTTAAAACTAAGAGTTATTTCATATTTGTATTTTAGTTTTAATATATTAGATTTAATTTTTTCTTAAATGTTTGGATGCAAAGATAATATGAATGACATTCCTTGTAAATATTAAGCAAAACCAAAGGTTATTTCCTATTTGTATTTCAGTTTTAATAGATTAGATACGAATTCACATCCGATATTCTGTTTCTTTTAGGAAAACTTGTTTATTTACTAAATACATTTTTTCTAATCATAAATATATACCATGCCCACCGAATGTGTCCTTTTTCTTATGGTGTAACAAAATTTAAGTCACTCTAGAATCAACATTAGGACTAATCACAGACGCAATCTCCTCACTTAAGAACTAATCCTTCCGGTCTTTCACGTGGTGTCACATACTTAACTCTGAACAAAGACTACTTCAAATGAATCAAAGCAATCAAGTTCACGATCAAACACACGATGATGCCTTGCCCGAAAATCTTGGAAAGACAAGACTTTGTTCTTGTAGTTGTCTCTAGGACAGAGAAGACACCACTCCCGACTTACTTAGCTCAAAAGGGTTACAAAATCTCTAGTGTACCGATCGTGAACGGTGTGGATCTTCCCAAGACTCTGTTCCAGATTGACTCGAGAAAGGTTTTTGGTCTGATAAATTAATCCAGTCGTGTTGCAAGGGATAAGGGAGGCCAGAGCCAAGAGTGTTGGTCTTCGATTCAGTTTTAAGACTAAGTACTCTGAGTTGAGTTCTGTTAAGGAAGAGCTTGAGCTTGGTAAGAGAATCTTTGCAGAGAATCCGACTTGGGCAGTGATTGGTAAGACTAAATGTGATGATTGATGGTGCAATTGAATTAATGT
Source organism: Moricandia moricandioides (assembly GCA_905132885.1). Classification (NCBI taxonomy): domain Eukaryota; kingdom Viridiplantae; phylum Streptophyta; class Magnoliopsida; order Brassicales; family Brassicaceae; genus Moricandia; species Moricandia moricandioides. The sequence continues at coordinate 84,417 of CAJHQQ010000852.1, read as the reverse complement.
GGAAGCATTTACAGAGAAAATATAGTTTATGAAATAAAGCCTATTAGTATATTATTAAGTGACCACATCATCGGGCCAAAGCTAAACTCTATACAAATAAATATATATATGCGAGGCCAAGTTAGCTGAGAGAAGTGATTATTCTTTTCACAAAAACTACTAACATAAGAAATGAGCAAATTATGTGATAATCTTTGAATTGTTTTATCAAAATAAGAAGGGTCGACGAGCTATTTACCCACGAGAACTATCATATATCATCAGTTTCCCACCAAACTATGACCTAGTGTCAAATCTCCATGATTTGAAAGTTATAAACTTATTTCTCCACGAATTAATAATTTCAAATGTATTTATCCCCAATCGATACTTCGAAACTTAATTACCCATAGACCATGATTTTGATTGGTTTATTATTAACCAAATAATTTAAACCAGCTAAACCCAACCAAAATTCATTTTAAACAACTTTTATTTAAGAATATTGTTTTTCTTTTTGTTGAAATTTTAAAATACAGATTTTTTTTTTTAATTTCAAGGTAGTTTTAGGATTATATTTTTGTGTTTTCTGAAATTTAAAAGAAAAAAATTACATCGAAATTTCATTTTTATAAAGTTTAATAAAATCACATTGAACAAATAAGCTTGTTAAATTTGTATTTGTTTTTTTAAATTTGAAAGAAAAAAATCAATTTTTGATAAAAAAAAATATATGTCAAAATTCAACAAAACATAGATTGTGACATATACTTTTATGAAAATTTAACTTTTTTCTTTCAAATATCAAAAAAAAATACAATAATTTAATAGCTTATTTTTCACTGTGATTTTATTAAATTTTTCAAGCATAAAATCTTGATGTAATTTTTATTTTATATTTTTAAAATACGCAAAATATAAAAAGAAATTAGGAAAGCTTTTTTTAATTTAAAAAAACTATGTTTTGAAATTTCAACAAGAAGATAAAGAATATTCTTTAATAAAAATTGTTTAAAATGAGTTTTGGTTTGGTTTAGCCGGTTTAAACTATTTGGTTAACAATAAACCAATTAAAACCATGGTTTATGGGTAATTAAGTTTCGAACTATCGGTTCGGGGACAAATACATTCAAAATTATTAATTCGTGGAGAAATAAGTTTATAACTTTCAAGCCGTGGAGATTTGACACTAGATCATAGTTTGATGGGGATCTGATGCTATATGATAGTTCTCGTGGGGAAATAGCTCGTCAACCCAAATAAGAACTTAATCAATTACTTACTCTTAAGCTTGTATATGTAATAGGTGTAAGAAATTTCATCTTTTACTATTCATGCACGCACTAAATTCAAATCTGGTAATTATTTGTATATCATGTTTGTTTGTTAAAGTTATATATATATATATGTAAATATATATATTGTAGTAATTATATCTTATTTTAGCCACTACATTTACATTCTATGATATTTTATATAGAACATGTTTGGATTATATAATAACATGATGAAACAGTAAACTATTATATATGCATGTTATTAATATGAGCACACAGCAATTGTAACAGTGTCGTTTGAGCAGACTGGTTAGTCTACAAAATTTAGCTATGGTTTAACCAATGATACAATCGCTGTATAGACAACTGAAACAAATGATAGGAAAATAACCCATTGGTCAAAATATTATTTTTTATTTTTTTGATAACCCGGAGTTATCCGGCGGTCATGATCAACCGACTAGTTTCTTGGAATCTAACTATTGGCAACAGTCAGATCCGGTTGCTCAAAAGGGGAGTTAGAGACCCATATCGCTTGGTCACACGAAGAATTGGTAATTTCGCACTGGAGATGAATCGATCTCTAGCCTGGACTAACATAGTGACTCCTCATCAAATAGAGACCACTAAACCACCACAGTGTAGTTAAACAATTGTTTACTGTGGTAATTGAACCCACGCCCTTTCGGACAGATACCTCAATCCAAATATTATTTTCTCTCTAGAACTTTGAATTTTTATACTCTCAGCTTTGATTGATTAACAACAACTATCCATACACTTAGACCTTCTTATTTTACTTTTTTCTTTTTTCTAAAAAAAAAAATTAAAAAAGAACCAATCGCGGGCTGTCACGTGTCAATGGGACCCGTGAACAGTACAAGAACCCATTAAAAACGTATATTAATTAAGAGTTTTAGGAGATGGTTTTTAAAGGTTTTAGTGGGCTCTACCCGATAAAAACCCCCTTAAGAACCCCCCATAATCTTGCTCTTAGGGATGTTAACAATGGGTTTTTACCCATAGGGTATCCTAAACCCTGTTAGAATTTTCAATCCAAAACCCGTTTTATTAGTATTTGAAATTCGCGGGTTTTATTTGGGTGGGTCTTGATTTTTAAATTACTCTATCGGGTTTCGGGTACCCTATAAATAATTTTTTTAAAAAAAATTACATAAAACTACGTCGTTTTACGTTTTTTTTAACCTAATTCTTTTGTCTATTGTCGTGAGCCTTGACCACAGCCAAAAAAAATTAGATCTAGAAATCAAATCATCTTCTTTTCCGTTTCGTTTTTGGGTTTAGGTCGTATCCCACTTTGTTTCTTCCCGGTGGTAACCTGGTAGGAATTGGTCAACCTCGACTTGCTTTTTCTTCTTCTTCTACAAAAAAGTTGGGATACAAAGAGGAACAAACACAGAAGCGTTGTTCAGAAGGTTTCGCTTATCATGCTCTAAAATCCACGTTACAACTTATCATACTCTAAAATCCACGTTACAACTTGTACAGGTGTTTTTGGACTTGTTTGGCACCATTTCAACATCAAGTTTTTTTAAAACCACGTTTCAACTTTGGCTGTTAAGCCTGTTAGCAACACAATTCAGTCTATGAAAGGGAGATGTTACTTTTTTTCTAACGCTGAATGATTCCTTTCAATAAATTCAAATGTTCCCGTACAAAAAAAGAAAAAGAAAAAGGCTCATGCCAGTAGGCATTATAAATGGAAGATGGTAGTAGAAGATGACAAGGGACAGGAAGAAGGAAGATCACCCTTGATCACTTTAGACCATGCTAGTCGAGAGCTTCAGTTAGCAGACGTTGTTGTAGCCAACTTGGGCCAAACCTTGCAATATAAGATTGGAATCTGGTCACACTACTTGCAATGTCAATGGCCACTTTGCTCTTGGATTCCGGAGTTTGAGCACAAGACCAACTACGAATGTTACCATGGTGCCATGACACTTGATCGATGGTACTTCTCAAATTGAGGGAAGCATGGCTGATTGAGGAAAACCTCTCGAACGTTAACCAAAGAGGATTCAAAGATAATACAATCTTGCTTCATGTTACTCATTGATTTAGTAGCCCATAGGAAGCTCAATACCTCTGCCTCCTCCGTAGATGCCACCCCTGTGAGTGCTCTTCTTCCGTGAAACAGTGTAGAACCTGTATGATCTCGAACAATCCACGCAGCTTCTATGATCAAAATACTTGAAGACAAGATTGTATTAGTTTATGATCAAATACTTGAAGACATCTAAATATGGTAGTAGTAGTTTAGGTGAATAGCAATAGCATGTGGTTCTATTTGGTAAGATGGTCCATTTACCTAAAGTCTGAATTGTTTTTCAAAAAGTAATAACTAAAGGAAAAATTTTAATCCCCAATGGAAAAAGTTGATATATTTATATTATATATATATATATATATATATGTACATAAAGAAATACACCAAAATGAAAAACACAAATTAGACCAAGTGAATATAAAGGAATTAAAAGGAACATAAGAGACGATTCTGTCTTTGTCACAACAGTCATAAACTCTTGTCTTAAAGCTTTCTTTTCCAATCTTCATATATGATCTCGTGTGTGCCCACTTCCAACGTTCTCTCTCTCTCTGAATATTATCTTTTTCCATTTTTACTAATAAAAAAATATACAAAATAACTATTATCACAGCCTTAATTACGCTCTCTGTTTTGTAATGTTCTTCTGATTCATCTCCTCAGATGTAGGTCGGTGAGAATGTAGCCTGTTCTATAGCCACAAACTTGAAGTAGGTTGATATCCTCTTCCTGTGTTGTTACTATTAGTCTAGGGCATATCTCCGGGATTAGACTTGCTGATCGAGAGAGTGAATATGATTAACAAGATTGATCCCATGCTTGACCTGTCACACATATTTGAACATTTCATCAATATACATATTTTTCAAAACAACTTTACTTATTAACTTGTAATAGATACTTCGATTTTTAGTAGCATGCCGTACACTACTCATAATTTTAAATATTTATATGTATTAAATTATCCCAGCAAGTTAAATTTAAATAAATGCCTAACTCAGTTACTACTAGAGTTAGTTTGATGCTATTAAATATACTTTTTTGTTTCTCGTAAATAATTATCGATGTTTGTAATTGAAGTTATACATTTTGTATTCTATAAATTAATATATCTTTTGAATTAATAAAATAAATAAATTATAGTGAAAAAGGAAGTGATAAATTACTTACAAAGTTGCAAAGAGGATAAGGATTTTCTTCGGATCAAGCATCCAAGAAGTGCGAGAACGTTTAAAACTTGACTTCTTTGAAAATCCAAATTTTCTTTCTCTATTTTGGTCGGAGATCATATTTCCGGCGGTGGCTGCAGTCGTAGTAACGGTGATCTGATGTAGCGGCGAGGATGAAACAACCATGGCTGCGGTTGTGGCCGTGCCTGCATGATCTAAGGGCCCTACATTGGTCGGCTTTTCCGGCGTGCATGACCCTACAACTCATCAAATGCCATATAGAACAAGCTTTAATAACAATGAATAATGATTATTTTTCTTTATTTGACAAGACAAAATAAATTGAAGAGATAAAGACCAAAATAGAACTAAAAATGTTTTTGTCCCAAAAATAGCATCCAGAGAGAAAAATGACCAAAATAGACTTTATTAAAGGATGTAAATATATATTTATACATTTGGGTTAACTAATCTAAACTTAGGGTTTAGAGTTATGGGGTGGGAGTTTTGGAGTTGAATTTTAAAAATTAAAAAATTTTAAAAATATTAAAATTTTCAAAATAAAAAAGGTCTATTTTGGTCATTTTTTCTTTCAAGTGCTATTTTTGGGACAAAAACTTCAAAAAGAGCTATTTGAGAGATTTGTCCTAAATTGAATCATAACGTATTCATTGTATGCCGAGTTTATAATAGTATTATTAGTGAGCAACAAGCATGCGGTGCAGGAGAATAATAAAAACTTTTAAAAGTAAAGCTACGGTTTGTGTTGTGGTCTGCATAAAGCTATGTAATACTGTCTACGTTACAATTACATTATCAGAAAAACGCATGGGTTGGTCACGTTATCCCACCTAACATTTTGTAATTTTATTCCGCAATGAGGAAAATAACCAGTGCATTTTATATTTAACTTTATGTTAGATTAGGCAAACCGAACCTTTTGCATTAGATTAAAATTTATAAAAGTATCCAAAAGTATTTCACAAAGATTGCCATTTCCCAGGAAAATATCTAACCAAACAAAACAATATAACTCGAATTATATTATCAAAAGGCCAAGATATATTAGTTTCCATCCAAAAACTCCCGCACATTATTTTTGTCAAATTTAAAATCTTATAAAAATTACCCGCAGTCGCAGATAGCCCCAAATATAATATATTACAAGAATCTGCTAGGTCCATTTGATACTATTAAGTAATCAGATGGTAACAAAAGAATCAAGAAAGAAACAAAATGTACCATTTGGCTTTAGAAAAATGCATTTTTCCATATTCATCTAATGAAACGTTTGCGTAATGCATATTCATTTGAGAACTTATCGATGTATCATGTATTAAAGGAAATGATGTATCAATACTGTGATATATATTACTTTTTATCAAGAAAATGCGACATATATATAATAAATAAATTATTGAATCCGAAGCTTTTTTTACCTCCAAGTGGAGACTGAGGGCATGAGCTCTCTTTGTCATTACCATTTGCGTTAGAATGGAGTTTCCTCTCGTTGTTGCTTCTTGGAGACCCTTTCTTGGAAACACTTCTCTGCAGTTTGAGAAAAAAAAATCCATTTTATTCAATAATTCAATTAAAATCATAATAATATACTCAATAATTGAGTTTCACTAGAATTATTTCTAAAGAGTTGTCAACTACAATAATAAGAACTTACGGTAACTCTGGGACTTGAAGAAGAGAAGTCTTTGTGGATAACATGAGAGAAACTTTCCACATCGATCGTCACGTACCCATCTGTATTAACGGGTTTTTGGAACCCGGGTCCGGTTTCTTGACCCGTAACTGCTACACCAGTTTCCATCAATCTTCCAACAAAACAATAAAGAAACATAGAGGATGAGAGACGATCATCATGTTTTTTTATTTGAACTTTGAGACGATCATCATGTTCATGTTTAAAAAACAGAGTCAATTATAAAAAATAATTCGTTTTTGTAAATTGTAACCGTAACTACAAAAGATATATAAAAAGAAGAAACATGGAGTCACCTTACTTGTGGGAATTGAAACAGGGGATTTAGAGAGAGATTAAGACAGTCTCTCTTGTGCTCTGTTTGAGGATGAAGAAAGGATCGTTAGGTTTCTGGTTGGAGACAAAAAGGGGAGAAAGATTCTGGGGAATGTCGAAACTGAAAGAGATGAGAAGCGTTGTACTTTTATTTATGTAAATGGGTTGTTGCCTTTTTCTTTCTTTTTATTTAATTATTTTCAAATATTAGTCACCACCCAGAGATAAGAGATAGAGTAATGAGTAATTACTTATTCATAATCATGGTTCCAATCTTTAAATTAATATTAGTTGATCTCAGTGGGATGAAATATGCAAGAATATAATATTGGAATTTATGGGAGATTTTAAATGATGAGAATGTGTCATTTAATAACTAGTGCACTTGTATTTTTAATTATAATAGATTTGTTTAATTTATTTATATTATTATATTAAAACAAGAACATCACCAATTGATTAATGTTTGGTCCAACTATTTATTACTCACATATTATTTTTTTTATATTAATAATATTAAATTATTTATATTATTGATAAATAATTAAACACAAATATGATTTAAAATACATAAATATAAAAATTAAATTTCTCACAAATTAAAATAAAAAAATATATCTGCTTTTTCAAATAGCGGATCAAATCTAGTTATAATTAAATGAGAAAGAGATTCTTCAGAAAAAACTCCCATTACAAGTTAAAATTTTTGTGCACTAAATTTTCTACGTATTCAAGTTTTTTTTTTTGTCAATATATTTTCATTAACTACCCCATGGTTTGAATTATTACAAATAAGATCTAATAACATTAATTTTTGGATAAGCGTTACAAGACATGCCTAAAAGAAGTTTGGTTTCTAATTACTATCCTTCCATGTGCTGCTTGTTGAAGAAACCGAAGACATGTTTGATGAGATGTGTCCGACATGCGAGACGGCAATTTCAGCGCCTCAGTTCTTCGCCGCCGGGAATCTTCTGTACCGATTCTCCTTTTTTGCTTCTCGCCACCATAGACTCAATGGATACTTCTCTGTAAGCGCCAAAACCATCTTGAGATATTTCCCGTCATTCACTGACTTTAAAATTTGAAACATCTTTCTTTCTCGTATGATTCTTAGAGCATCTTCAACCCTAACACCCTGGGATGTTTATTTTTTATTTTTTGTTTTTAAAAAAATAAAAAAATTAAAACGAACCAATCACGGGCCGCTACGTGTCAGTGGGGACCAGTAAAAAGTACAAGAGCTGGTGCTAATTAGGATGTTTAATAGGTGGTGCTTATGGTTTTGGTGGGTCCACCCATCAAGCATCCCCTTAACCACTCTATTAAACACCCCTTTAATGGTGCTCTTAGAGCATCCCCATCAAAGGTTTAGATGGGGGGTTCACACACTTTTCAACATAAAAAAAATATTAAAATAATAAAATCTTATAAACCCCTCTCTCTAAAGCTCTCTCTAGTGATCCCCTCTCTCTTAAGGTTCATCACTGTAGCGCGGGCTCCACGACACGTGGCGGCCCGCGATTGATCTTTTTTTTTTTTTTAAACAAAAAAGAAAAAGAAAAATATTTAATAATAAAAAAAAAAAGATGAACCCCGAAAGAGGATTCATTGGTGTGGATGCTCTTAAGCTCTAGGACTGTTCAATCAAACAAAAGAAGATCCTTTGTTGGACCGTTCATAAAGAACACCAATCTCTACTGAACCTCTTCTGCATCAACTGATATTCATCTTTTCTCATCATCATCCTTTCCACAAGAAAACTGCATTCATAAGCCAATTCACCGGAAAAAAACCACTAGTGAAGGCTGATTTCCCACAGAAAAAAGCTTTTGATCAAATCTTTTGAAGAAGATAATTTAAACCCTCAAAATCAGATTTTATCTTTTAAACCCACGATAGTGAGATCCGGTTTACACCGGTTTCAAAATCCGCAACGGAAAAAGAAATCCGATTCTAGATCAGAAATTTATTATCCGCAACCGGAAAAAGAGGATCCGCTAAACAGAAAATGAACCCATAACTAGACTTATAAACAAAAACGGATTCACCAAAGCAAAAACCAAAAAACCAAAGAAGAGGTGACCGGCAGTGGTGAAACCACCGGCCACCGAGCGTTATTTCACTTTAGAAAGAACTTCTAGAGATATAACATTCTTTAGAAGAAAGCTAGAGAGAGATTTTGTCTCAACTCTTTTATCCACGTTTACAAGATAGAACATTCTTTTGTACGCTCAGAATTATTTATTGCAAATCAATGTTCCAATTATCATATAACGTAATTTAATAATATGACATGATAAATATTAGTTAGTTTTTTTTTTCTGAGCAAAGTTAGTTTTTCTTACAAAAAAAGGTTTGTTATCATTTGAGGAATATGCGATGAACAATCATGGTGAGCAACTAACTTCTCTGTTTTATGATCTGCTCGCTTGCTTCAGAAGGTATTCTTCCTTTTCTTTTTCATTTGACTCTGCCTAATTGCCAAATCATTAATGAGTTTATATGAATTTCCTATTCAAGTATGCGTATAACTTAATTTAATAAAAAGTCAACCGCAAATAATTTATGTTAAAGTTAAAATAACATTTGGAAATACAAAAATTCTTATTTTAAGATGTTTTGGTGTTTCCTAATAACCATTTTTCATTTGCGTACACAGAATCTATGTCTTCTTTTTATTTGATGACCTGAAAATAATTGTGGTTGTGGTGTAATTGTGGATGTAACTATAGTTAAGACCTTAACCAGAAACAACAGTTCATGTAGCAGAGTTAAATAGCTGTGTATGTTTTGTAATGTTGTGTTAAGTCTACTGTTATGTCAATAGCGACGGATCTAGAACTATTATTGGGAGTACAAAATCCTCTAATCTAACTTATTTAATTAAATAAAAAGTTTCATAACTAAAAAATACTTTACGAAAATCTATATTTTGGAATTTTTTCACTACTATTTTATTTGTCATTTTTTAAAATAATTCTTTTTTTTAACAAAACAAACAACGCAATCATTCAAAAACTCATCATTTATCCGATTCCGCAAGCTAGTCTTCACAATCTTCATCGTTGAAAACCATCTTTCAACTGTAGCGGTGACAACATATAAAGATAAAACTAGCTTCAAAAATCGATAAACTTGAGGGTGTGAAAGATGTTTCTTTGTCTTCACCATCATGTACGCAATATCTCCAAGATTCTTCAAATTAGAAAATCTTTCATCTTCTCGAGTATTGTCAATAAAGAGACTTAGTTGATACTCGGGAGTTATCTGCGCGATATGACCAAAATCTTCAGGATAGAACTCATACAATCTTATAAATTTTAACTGATCAAACTCCTGAAATGAATAAGCGGGGATCTAGGAAGCATTGTAGCCAAGTAATTTTGTGTTTACCTCATCAAAATGGTCATTAAACTCTTGAATCTGCATATCCAATGCAGTGTAAAAACATTCCACCTTGTAATTATGCAAGTTGGTATATTGCTTCTTTGAATCAAATTCATCTTCCATAACCAGAGACTCAATCTTGTGATTCTCAAAAAATAAAGAAACTTTATTGATCAAAGATTCTCATCCATTATCTTTGATCCTGTACAATTGTGGCTTGGTGGATTTCACAAATGATATAGCATTCAGAATGTCTGGATATTTTCTTTGAAGAGCCTTTGACAAGTTATTTGTGATCCCAAGAAGAAGCAACATCAACTATAAGTAGAACACAAAATCAAAGGTGTGGAAGTATTTGAGAAGACCATTAGCTTGACGACTTTTGATACCATCACTTCCATCAATTTCAACATAATCAAACACTTTAATGATAAAAGCAAACATTATCAACCAACCGCAGCAATGTTTTATAATGAGAACCCTAACGAGTTTTACCAGGTCTTTGAAAGAAAACCTCTTGCTTCAATCTCTTTCTAGTCTTAATTTTCCCTTTCTTAGTTTTTTCCTCAGCTTTGTTACGGTAGTTTTCTCGAACCATATCTTTCCTTTTACAAGAAGCTCTAACCACATTTAACAAGTAAACAATCTTATCAAAGAAATCTTCAACTTCAAAATGCTTATGAGCAACTGCAATGAAAACTAACTGAAGCTGATGAGCACAACAATGGATATAATATGCATAACTGCTTTTTCTCAGAATTAGAGCTCTCAACCCATTAAATTCACCCTTACTATTACTCTCTCCATCGTAACCTAGTCCTCATAACTTCTTCATACGCAATCCATGTTTAGCAAACAATGAATCAACAACACTTTTGAGAGATAAAGAAGGTGTTTCTTTCACATGAATCATACCAACAAACCTTTCTTTAACTATCTCTTGTATATTAAAACAAAAAACTTTTGCCATTTGCTCTTTATCAAAAACATCTGCAGATTCATCCACCAACAAGCAAAATATAACATGACCAACTTCTCTAATAAGAGATTCAATAACTTCTTTCGCAAAGCAATGAACGATATCTATTTGAATTTTGTGGGACATCATGTAGTTGTTTTGGGGGCATTCTCAAACACAACTTTACTTACCACATCATTTTGATTTGAAGTGTGCAAGCTCCAAAAAATTTCCCTTGTTAACTGAATCCACCGATTCATCATGACCTCGAAACGAGATTCTTTGTCTTAACAAATATCTACAAACATCAATTGAAGCATTCAATCTAATCTTGTATTTATTTTTAGCCGCGCCATTCTGCTTATAAAAAGTATGAACAATTGATTGTCGTGGTTTCATTAGATAATCAGCCCTTTTCAATGCACTATTGTGAAAACTATTCACTGCTCCTACATGATCACATAATCTCTATGTCTTGTTCCAGTTATCAAATCCCTTGATCACAAATGCATCACTTCCACATTTGTTTTCAGTGTAATCTCTAAACAGGTAGTGTAACAAACAAAACGCTTTATCTTTTTCACACTATAGTATAACCAATCGCCATAGAGATCAAACCAAGCAGGACTGAATCGTCTCTGTTTACTTTGAAACAATGTTTTAAGAAATTCATATCACAAGGTTGACAAAGGACCTCTCATAAGATATTTGTGTCTTACCTCGTCTCTTTTGTTTGAAGAATATTTAGTTATCGATTTCCTATCTCTAGGATCACTAGGTAAACTCTCCAAATCATCTCGAGAGTTTTTTTTGGAGAAAACAAATAATCTTCAGAGTTTTCAAACAAATTGCAAATTTTCTTTTAGGCTTGAACTATTTTTCCATTGAAATTTTGTCTATGATTTTTTTTTTTTAGAAAAATACTCTAGGTTCTAAGTTCTCACGATTTCTTATTACTTAAATCACATAAATAAAAAATTTCATTTATTTTTACTTTTTAGCTTCTCTCTTGAACTTGTTAAACACAATTTTTTTGTCTGCGGCGTTTGGATTTTTGTGATTAGGAAGAAGACAATGAAAAACATGGGTATAGTAATTAGTAAATTTTAACTTTATTTATTAATTTTCTCTAGTTTTTGATTGGGCTTTTCAAAACTGAATTTAAATATATTTTAAAATTGGGCTGCAATAAATTTATGTAATATAATAATGTGTCCCAGATTGTTTACGTTGAAAAAAATAAGACTTTATTTTCTTTACATAATATTTAGTTAAATATACATATAATTTGTTTATGTAATAGTGGGCACATGCCCTCATAGTCACCTATGTACATCCGCCCTTGTCTATCAGCAATATGAACGAGAATGATAAAAATCTTACTTTTTGAATTAAGATACGTACAATAGCAGAAGATTGTGTTTCTCATACAACCTGGAGAAAGCTACGTTTCTAAGACAATGAGGTGCTCCTCAATCATAAAGATCAGAAATACATGTTAATAAAATAATTTTAAGAGGTTACAATATAAGAGAGAGAGATAGTTGTGTCATAAAACCCCACAAAGGATGAGTTTTGAATCAATAACTGACAGATCTTTCGAGTACTATTTGATAGTTTCTTAAGTCTTCAACTTAAACTAATTGACGATAAGTGGATTGACCCAAATCTTTTATATATTACTCAAGTCCAAAACATATTTTCAATGTGTGAACTTCTCTCCAACACTCTCCCTTGAGATAATGGTGCGTATAATTATTAATTTCGCAAAATCTATCATACTCCCTCCGAGACAATGTTTTTTTCTAGCAATCTCGAAGGAATTGAGCTTTCTTTAGACCATCAATACGTGGGATGATCAGTCAACTATCTGGGCCAGATTAATGGATCAAGGTGTGGACTTGCTCTGATACTGTGATAAATGTTGTGGGTTTCTAACTTAAAATCAATTGGTAATAAGTGGATTGACCCAAATCCCTTATATATTACTTAAGTCCCAAACATATTTCCAATGTGAGATCTTCTCTCCAATATTATTAGCCATAGCTAAAACATGAATCAAGGAGCTTTGCTAATGTTTGTCTCTTGGGAATAACAATCTTGCATGCATCCAATCTAGCAGAAAATCAAAGAGATCAAAAAGACTCCCTTGCACAAGACTGGTCATAAGATATATTTATGAACATCAATGTTTTCAGGTCTTCTCATAAGCAAGGCTGCTCAAATAATAAACCATTGCTAAGCTAGGTAACCTCTGACACTTGATTTAAAATAACATTCTGAAATCTAATTCATGTATTCAAAATCTTATAAAAAGTTAATGCATAACATTAGCTTTGAGTTTCTGAGAGGAAAATGATTTTTTCATAGCAAATGCAAAAAAAAAAACATCACTCAGAGCTGATAAGATTTCTTTAGCTTTTGGTAGTGCAGAAAACGATCAGTAAGTATATGCTGAAACTAACATTATAGGAAGAACATGTTTAAAGCAACAAAACCAATGTCTCCTTTAATCGTTCTCTAGTTGCCCCACTCTTTGATAGCCTCTTCTAGCAAGATCAATGAGGATTTTTTTCTGGCTCTTAAAAAAGAGAGAAATGATTCAAAAATTAGAGAAAAATATACAAAACATAATCAACTCCAGATGATAACAACGTTATTACCCCCATTCACCCTTCATATAGTGAAGGTGAATGTTATTTCCTCGAGGATTGCCATTCATTTGAGTCTTACCTACTGACCTACAACAAGAGATTTTACTTCATGTTTAAGTCACTTGACATAAACCTATTTTTTTTTATTATGTATGTATATAAGGTGACATAGAGATATTTGACTTTTATGTATGCATACAAGACCAAGAATATTACTATTTTCTTATAAATTGTGGCTAACTCATAACCAACATGCTAGAATTCATAATAAATCTTTGAAGACAAGACTTGCTCCGAGCATCCTGCTGCAAAATTGAGAAAATTTTCGCATGCTGCATACATCAAAAACTGTTAAATTGTTGACATAGTGTTTCCATTTATGTCATATATGATTGCACATTCCTTTTCCTAGGTGTCATTGTATACTATCACCAACTCTAGAAGTTGTTTGATTTTTAGAAATAAAATCTCAAGATGGTCTCGTTATATATCTCCAATATTGAAACCTAAAATTATAATGAAATATTTGGAATCAAATAAATAAATTTCTAAAATGCTAATGAAATCAATCAACATTATGGACTGAAATGTACACTTGTATATGTATTTCCAGCCTTTCGCACCAAGTGACTGACTAGCTTGGAATATTTATTCAAGTGATAAAGAGATCAGTTCTTCTGTTCTAGCATTTCAAGCATGCCCATCATGATGTATGCTTTTCCACCATTTTCTCGATGATTGTTGGAAGAGTTTCTCCTAGTTTGAGCAGTTGTTCAGTAAACCATGCGTACATTTTATGGATATTATCTTTCCATTTTTATGGAGGGAGTTATCAAAGAGAAACCGACATATAGTACAATGCGGACTTTTTCCACTCTGGCTGGGTGAGATCTCAGATGTTCTCGTCCAGCTTCAAAAATATTGCCATCACTGTGTATTCCTTCTTCCTTTTATAGTATTGTTAGTTATGCCATCATGAAGTCCAATATAAAGACATCTTTGTCTTAAATTTATTTTGAAGTTTCATATTTTATGGACCTTCTTTGTTGTTCATGTCCTTTTCCTTGTTTGGCAACTTTATAAAGAAAGGTAGTAATTGAATTTTTGGCATGTTCTATGATGATGGGGAAGTGTTGCAGCATGTGTTCCCAATTTATAAAGTGTCATTGATTTGGAAATGAATTTGCATATTTTGGTAGATTTGGGATCTTCAAGCGCTACATTTAAATTTTGGAAGAGTGTTACGAACATTGTGCATGCATTCAAGGTTGTTTGAAGAGTTGTGATACAAGCAACTGGGGCTCCATGTATCTTGTGTCAAGTAGGGCCACCCTTGCTACTACTGGTAGATAGAGGTGTATACAAATCGAATATTACCATAATTTTTAGTATTTGTGATTTGCTTCGTATTTTATGAATATTTAATTTTTGATTTTTTTTTTGCTTCGAAAAAATATGGATATCCATAAAATTTATAGATATTTAGGTATATCTCATCCACTATTCAATACATGTAAATTTAAAAAGAAACTATACAAAATTATTTTCAGAAAACATATTTTACATAATATAAAAAAAAAGCTTAGTTGACTTACATGTTCCATAAATTTCTAAAATTGCTTCAATTTTTTATGGAAAACAGAAACTTTTAGATAAATTGTAGTTTTTACAAAAAAAATATATTTAAAATTCTATATTTAACTGTAGATATACATTTAAAATTCTATATTTAACTGTAGATGTACATTTTCTTTGTATAAAGGTCAAGTAACCGATTCTAATTTTTTTTTGTATTTGTGTTTTATTTTAATGGATATTAATTTTAAATAGTTGCTTTGGTTCAAAGACTTACATAAATCTAGATATTTTGAATTGAAACGAAACGAATAACAAATCGAATCAAATTAGCTTAACCGAGGCAATATCCTTTCTCTTTTGAAGTCTCGAGGTACCCAAGCTTTATGTCCTTATGAATCTTTTACTTGATTTTTTTCTTTAGCTAAGTAGGATTTATGATGTGGAAGATCCACAAAGTGGCAACCACACATACCTTTCATACTAGCTTATAGTTAGAAACAATTACATATAATAAAACTTCGTAGGAGAAATAAGTACCTTATTTTACACTGCCATGCTATAATACCAAATTTACAAACACATAGT
The DNA here is from genome assembly GCA_905132885.1 of Moricandia moricandioides. Lineage (NCBI taxonomy): Eukaryota > Viridiplantae > Streptophyta > Magnoliopsida > Brassicales > Brassicaceae > Moricandia > Moricandia moricandioides. Next base: position 68,730 of record CAJHQQ010000852.1, on the reverse strand, counting down.
GGGTACAAACACAAAAGAGATGTTTAAAAGATATTGATAAGACGCTTATGGATAAACACAAATGATTTTAATAAATTGGGATCTTATTTTACTAAGAACATTTATTAGTCAAAAGAGTTAATATCAACTATATGTAGTGTGTAATGTAAGATATTACTATGTGATGCATATATAAAATATCAAATATCTAAGGAATATTCCACAAAATATTCTTAGGCTTTGTATTATAAATGAGGAGGCTTGAAATGTGTTGTGATCCAAACTAAGGGGCTGACTGGTGTAACCACAGCGGTTGCGGGCGTTTGCGGATGCGGGTAGTTGTGGTTTTATGTGTTATTAAGAGATTTGGACGACTGGTAAAACAGTTAAAAATTGTTGCGTTTGCGGAATACTTATGACTGGTTAACCATCAAATATAGCAGTTGTTAAATATAAATGAACAATATTTATACTTTATATAATTATAAAAATACTGAAAATCATATTATTATAATAAATATAAAAAATATATTTATAAAATTATACTATTAATTTTAATAAAAATATATAGAAATATTTTTTCTTTAAAGTTTTATAAAACAAAATTAAAATATAATATATATAAATTAGTATTTCTATTATTTTAATTTAAAATTTTAATTGAATATTTTTTTTATTTATATTGTTTTTTTGAAAAAAAAAAATTACCCTCCCGCTACCGCCCGCAACCGCAAACGCTAGCTGGAACCAGCTTTTGAATTTTAGAGGTTTATAGCGGTTTGAAGCGATTTGTAGCGTTTTATATGATTGTTACAAAACGCCAACAACCGCTACTAACTGCAAAAGTTGCGTTTGCGGGTGGTAACGGGAAAACCAGTCACGCCCTAAGTGAGTTAAGTCTAAAAGAGTCTCTCGAGTTCTTTGTAATATCCTTTAAGTGCTTGTACAATTGTGATGAACAAGATGTATATGAGAATGAGCGAATACAAGAGTAATTTGAGTATACGTTCGATATGAGAAGACTTGGATCCTCTTCCTTCTTTTCTTTTGTTGTCTTTTATAGCTGTTAGGAGGAGAATCGTAATGGTGACATGATCTCCGGCGAATATCCGGTGTCTTAAAGATCATTTTACTGGCTTGATCCTCTTTAGGTTTTGGTTTGACTAAGTAGGATCGGCATTGGCCCTTCTTCGAGGTCAGGATGAGCCTTTATTCTTCGTGGACCGACTATCTTTTTATTGAGCTTTTGGAAACTTTTTTCTTTGTCAGCATCGAGCTTTTGGACTATGAAACCATATTCTTGAATTTGAGTACGGTGAAACCTGCCTCCAAGAGTCTCTAAGTATTCATTATCTTCACTTGTACGATAATAGGTGACCATCTCAGGGTATTAGATTTAAATCCATTTCGTACATGTCTTAAATTATATGCCATTAGTGGAAAGCTCTAATTCTTCTTTGTTGTTAACAATGTCGGGATAGGGTGTTAACGAGGGGAGTTATGTTATTACTCACACATATGTAATTGAGAGACAAGTTTTCTCCTGCAAGTATAAAACCTTTTATAATATTCCGATTCTGGACAAATCAGCCAAGCAAAGAAGAAGATAACTTTTGCGGTTTCAAACGCGCTTACTTATCCCAGATATTGCGTTTCCGACCCAATAAATTAAATTAAGATGGGCTGAAAGGCCCAATTAAACAGGCTTCAGACAAAGCTAACCACGTGTCGGACGACAAAAAGAGTAAACTGGTTCTCGCGTTGATGACGTGGCACTTCTCTAGAAGCAGCTCCATTCTTCGACTGCATCATCATTTGTCTTTTAAATTTGTTCCGGAAGAACGAAGATCGTCCGGAGAAGCATCGAGGTGAAGATGGCGGCTCACTACAGATGGAAGAGCTTCGAGGAGAACGAAGACCGTCCAGAGAAGCCTCGCCGTTACGGTGTTACGGAGATGAGAGGTCCTCGTTACTCCGTTCTCAGCCACAACGTTCTTCAGGTACTAAGTTACAAGTGTTCCCCTGATCCTGAGTTAGGCTCTTACGGTTGATCGTGTGGTTAGGAAATATTTGAATCCATGGGGCAGTTTGTTGACGGGTTAAAGTTCTCAGGAGGGTCCAACAGTTTGATTCCAAGATCATTCATCAAGCAAGCCATTGACATGGCTCATGAACACGATGTGTATGTCAGCACTGGGGACTGGTCTGAACATGTTCTTCGTGGTGGTGGTACTTCAGCTTTCAAAGATTATGTTGAGGTAAGTAAACTTATTATAGAAGACGACATCAATGGGACCAGACTCAACTGTGTTGTTCTTGTAGGAGTGTAAGCAGTTAGGGTTCGATACTATTGAGCTGAATGCAAATTTGCTTGAGGTTCCGGAGGACACTCTTCTACGATATGTACGTATGATCAAGAACGGTGGTCTTAGAGCTAAGCCAATCTTTGCTGTGAAGTTCAACAAGTCTGATATTCCTGGGAGGAACAGGGCGTTTGGTTCCTATGTTGTTCCAGAGCCTAGATCAAGCGGTAAGAACACACATTATGATTTAGAGAATCTTCTTTTTTTAGATGGTTACTAAGAGAATCTTCATTTTTTCAGAGTATGTTGAGGACATTGATCTATTGATAAGAAAGGCTGAAAGGTGTTTAGAAGCTGGGGCAGACACCATTATGATAGATGCAGATGATGTCTGCAAATACGCTGATTCTCTACGAGCAGACATAATCGCCAAAGTCATAGGACGTTTGGGAATAGAGAAGACTATGTTTGAAGCATCTGATGCCAAGTTAGCTGAGTGGTTCATCAAACGTTACGGTCCAAACGTATCTACTAGTCATACTCCTCTCTATCGTTTCTTACTTTCTGTTTTTATGTTAAACGCTTCTCTTTGTTTCTTGATTTTTTTTTTCAGGTGAATCTCTATGTGGATCATTCTCAGATAATGGATCTAGAGTGTCTCCGTGGTCGTCATCTCGGTAAAGATCACCAGTCCGTTCTCTGTTCCTCCTACTTCTTGTTTTAGATAATAAATAGCTCTCCCACTACATCTAAACCTGTGTGAATCTCTCATGTATTTTGTCATATGTGTCTGATGTTATCTAATAATATCTTGGTCTATCTCCTATGTCTCTCAGAATATAATGAAGTAACACATGTAAGGCTTGTTTGTCTTGAGAGTTTCACTGACTAAAACACTTTGAGTAACAATATAAGCAGTTTCATCAGTTCTGTAAGTTGTGCTGTGTACTATTTTTTTTTGGTAGAAACTTGTGATATCTTTTGATAAATATAGAAGACATAAATATCTTACTTACCATCATCAATAACCTAATTAATTCAACTAGATGTCATTGTTATCCATAAACAACAATTTGCATCTCATCAAGAATTTAATAACTGAATTATATGTCATGATTAGATCCTTTTTATAATTTTGTAACCACAGTTGTCATAATTAGATACTAGTTAGAGCTTGTGCATAACCATCAGGGCAATTACACCCATCTTTGTGCTTTGTTTTATTTTTGCTGGTAGCAGTTACAACGTTTTATTTTCCTGCAAGATGCAAAACAGTATGTGTATTGGTTTGTTATCTTGCCAGTTTTTGAAACACAAAGTTGGTTAATCGAACTTAGAAGACATTATAGAGACCTGTCTAACATAAAAAGGAAAGGCTTTGGAGGATGTTCTCAAAGAAGATTCTGTCTCAATACATTTTCAGAGGAGAGTTCAATAAAGAAAACCCCTCTGAAAATGTATCTTTCTTTAAGATTGTGTATTGTTGCTATAGCATTTGCTTTTGTTGTAAACATAAATGGTTAGACATCAACTGGTGCCGATGCTCCAGAGTCTGCTATGCCGTTCCCCGGTGTTGCTGAAGATATGCCGCCTCCCGGCGTTTCCGAATTGGACGGTCCCGGGAATGGTGGCGTATGTAGTTTAATTGTTATATTTACATACGAAAAGAAACAAAGATTGTTATACGTTCGTTAACTGCTTACGTGTTCGTTCTCACCTACAGGCACCTGATCCAGCTAGAGTAGTGTCACCCCCGGCGGTGGCGCCTTTCGTCCCCGAGTCCGCGGTAAAGTGTTTTTGGATACGGAGTAAGAGAAAAAAATACTGTTGTAGTATCTTATCATGTGATCGTTATATTGTCTGATGCAATAATAGGTTATATAATTTAATTGCATCGATGATAGCACTTCCAACAAGAAGTTCTAGTTCCGAAGTTCTCAAAATACATATATATATACGTATACATTAATATTAGTATTTAGTTGTGGAGTTTTTAAATTTACGGGAAACTAACCTAAATTATCTATGCATAGAACTTTTAGATTGAGTTTTCTGTAAAGTAAAGAACTCAAAATTAAATATTAATATAAATATATACATATACATATATTTATTTTGAGAATTCCGGAGCTAGAAACCCTTATTAAAGTTGCTCTAAGTTGGTGACTCAATCGCATCTTGAAATCTTGAAATCAATTCTTAGAAGTTAAAAGATTCATTTGCATGTGTTTATACCTTAGCAGCATCCCAATGTGATACTTTCGATTGCATTTTTCATAATTTTAAGATATTCATAATTATATAATAATATTTATATTTACATACATATATATATATTTTGATAACTCCGGTTGGTTATAATAATTTTTTTTGCTCGAATATTATGTTACCAATAAGCGGGACATTTTATCTATAGCGAAGAAGCAGCCAAAAAAGTCAATGATCTATAACTATCAATAGGTCGGGGCATTTTATATGTTATATTTGATTTGATTCGTTATTCGATTCGATTTGAAAATTTTAGATATCCGTAAACTTTCGAAACAAAACAAATATTAAAAATCAGTATCCGTTAAAATTGAAGCAAATCACAAATATAAAAAAATTGGGAAGCGGATATCTACTCCAATCCGGCGATATATAAATAAATATATATCTTGATTATATTTAAAGTTTTAAATAATTATTATTCTAACATATGATTTGACAAATTATGTTCACATTATTACTTATATAAAAGTATTACATAAAAAAAAACTTATGATACTTAGTTTTGTATTATTATATTTTAGCTAAGTTTAAAATTTACAAAATAGGGAAATTGAGGCCAATAACCATTAAAAAAACTAAATTAAGAAAGTAACCATAGAAAAAAAAGTCATCACTATTCTATATTAATTACCATTATACTTTTTTTCAAATTCCCCTTCTTTAATCTACGTTATTTTAAGTATCAAAAAATGTTTATTTAACTTTGAAACTTATAAAAAATACAGATTTTTTTATGCATAACATATTTTGAATTTTTTAAAACGAATATATATTTGATTGATATGTAATGTTGAAATAGAGAAATGTGCATACTATTCTATAGAAATATGCATACTCTTCTATAGAAATATGATAAATAGAATAACACATACAAAATCTATATAATTATTTAATTTGTAAATTATATAAATCACAAAGAGATATAAAAATTTATTTTGTTATGTTATACCTCCTTTCTCATATATATATATATAGGGTATATATATATATATATATATATATATATATATATAGGGTATATACATATATTTTGTGTTTTTTGCTTGTAAATAATATAATATACTATTCTATTTTATCGATATAATATAGTATATGACAATATTTTTATCTTCTTTTTATTCTTTTCATCTCCTTCTCATCCTCATTGTCTTTTCTTCTACTTTTTTCATCTCAATCATCATGTTTATATTTCTCCTCTTCTTTTCTCTTTTTCTTCATCTTCCTCTTATTCTTCATCTCTACACTATACTATATAGTTACCCTATATAGAATAGTAACTTTTATTCTTTATATAATATCAACTAGATATGGAGTATAATAGATGATCAGTTCCATCGCACAACGTCTACATGTTTCAGATGTTCATTTTAACGTATAATTTGACCTTGTATTTAGATATTCATTGTATTGTGTATTAAAGAAGTTTTGATTAGTTACATAAATTGTAATCTTTATTGGCAATCATTCTTATATTTATAGATGCCTCTTACAAATTAATATGTTATTTAGTTGAGATGTTAGGCAAACTGCATTAAAACCTACAGTAAATAGAACTAATTAAATCATATTCTTCCATATGGTTGAATTTCTATTTAAATGGTCTATTCTATATTAGTATTATAAATATAATAGAATTTGGTTCTAACGTGTGTATAACACACTCTCACGCGCTGCAAAGGAGAATAATGTCCATTTATGTTGCACATTGACACATTTTCCAAAGCATAGCTAGTTTGTTAATTTTCTCTCTATAATGGTTATCTCACAAATTATCCCTACAAAATATGTAGCTTCATTACTTCTTTTAATTTTTATTTTATATTTCATGCAAAACAAATATTTTTAAACCAAATTTGTATCAAATTTTTAAGATTATTTTAATTAATCAAAACTGATGAGATATCCGTAAGTATTCGTAATATCTGCAAATACCTATTTATTTTCCGGATATCCGTTTTCCAGATATTCGTAACATTACGAAGAAAAGCAAATCGAAAAATTAGATATTTGTAACATACGAAGCAAATCACAAATACCTTCAAAAACCAGGATATCCGATCCGTTCCCAGCGCTAACTATCAATATGGATTTTCTGGCTTTGCATTATTGTGTTATTAAATATTTTTTGGACAACTCTGTCAAATAATCATTTTAAGTTTTTGTTCACAAAGAACCCTAAAAAAAGAGTGATCGAAATAACTTTTTTATTTTAAAATTTTCTTTTTTTTATTTTAAAAATCTCACCTGTAAAACACTAGATCATAACTCTAAATCTCAAATCTAGATTATGTGTGTTTGACTCTAAGGTGGTGGTATTCAATGATGTATTTTAATAAAGTTCAAATCCAAATACAATCCACTGTTACTTGAACGATGATTATAAATTCTATTTTAAAATCTAGTGTTATTAAATGAATGATTTAAATTTTGTTTTTAAAATCTAGTGTTATTCAATTTAAAATTCTTTGTTTTTTGGATTGATTTTAAATCATTTCTTATGGAATCCCATGAATAAATAATTGAACTCAAAATCTACCGTATACTAGAGAGATTTTAGAATCCATCAAATTAAATATCTTAAAATTTTAAAATTTGATAGATTATAAAATATTATTAATTGATTTTAAATCACTTATTGAATAACACCCCCTTAACTGAATTCACATGTTTTTTTGAAACACTTTTTTAGAACACCACTGAATTCACATCAATTGTAACAAACTGAGACTTAATATTCATTCTCTCTCTCTCTACATGAAAATGCTATGAAAACTAAATGTCCAAATGATCAAAACATCGTACAACATTACACTTGTCTAGTGGAAAAACTCATCTGTATGATCATTATCTCTTTAATGTACATAAAAGCCGTATCTCTTCTCTTCCTCCTCAACACTGAACCAAAAGCCCCAACACTTCCACTGCTCTCTCAATCCCTGAATCAGCTGCTTCAATCAGAACCGCCACCAACCCGCAATCCACAACCCGTTTACCATGGTCATTCTCATGCCTAAGAAGAGAAACAAAGAGCAGAGGTTGCATCTTCGAAATTAAACCGGATAGGGGGAGGGCTCGAGAACCGTGAAGCTTTTTTACAGCAATGAGTTCTTCTACAGAAGATTTCAAAACATTTTTTTTCCCTTAAAAGACTTTTAGGCATATCACATGATTCACGTCTCATTATAAAACCTTAGACTATTCTTTGTTCTTTTACAAAGTAGGGCTTGGTGGATGAGCTGTGGATTTTTTTAATGAGCTGTGGATTTAGACTTAGTTCTTGCAAGTATGTATCAATTTAAAAATCTATAAATTCTATTACAATAGCTTACAAGGATTAAGATTTTAAAGGTGGCAAAGAGGATAAGTGGTGCTCCAAGAGATGACCATGCCAACGGCCATGTATGCACAAGAACCGGCCAGAGCTAGAGTTCTTGAACAGCATGATGATCTTTTCAAACTTAGCCCCTGCATTTGGTGTTTCTGCTACCGCATACGTAAGTAAAATGAGTCTTTGTATTCCAACACTAGGTATGCAAAACAAATTTTCTGATACCTTTTTCAGACTCTTTTTGCTTTTGATATACACTATTAGCATGTTGAGAGCGCAAATAATTGCTGAGGCTGGCAAGAAAGAGGTACAATGTCCAAACAAAAGCTCGTGAGGATAAGTGGTTTGTTTGCTTAGACAATTTATTTTTGAATACCACGTGATTTGGGGCCAAATCCTGTAATTCTCCCAAACCCAAAACATCATTATGTAATTTTAGTTTCATCTCTAACTGTCATTCGAACTGAGGACCTTTGACACAATGGTTAAGGTCCTTTCCAGTTGAACTAATGGTCTTTGGTATCCTCCACTTTCATTCGTGTCTGATACTAAATTTCTAAAGTTGTGACGCTTTCAATGCACATAACACAAGGATTGACATGGAAAGGCACATATGACGAAGTTGCAGCGTAACTTGTGAACTCCAACCCTAGATCCGAAATGAACATAGTGAGTTCATCCGAGTTCGTCGATGAACACAATAAGCGTATACTTTTTTTCTTTAAAATAGGCGTTCCATGGACTAGTTAGGGATTTAAATCTGATTCTACAAATATTTTATCAATTAAGAAGACCTAGAAACGTACAACCCATCAATAATTTGTGGTTTTATTAAAATATTAACAAATCCTGTATGAAAACCTATGAAAAAATAAATTGCATCATCCCTCTAGCGAGGAAATAACTCAGAAACAGTGACATCATTCCACGACACTTGTAACCCTTCAGTCGAAGAAGAAACATTTGGAGGCATAACACTCTCCAACACAAGTGCTGGCGGCGAAAGTGTCGGGAGTGTTAGCGAATCACTGTTGAGCATTAGAGCAACGGAAGCCATTGTTGGTCTAGTAGCTGGACTCTCTTGAACACATAAAAGACCAATGTGTATGCACCTTAAGATCTGGCTTCTTGATCCCGTGGTTAAACTTGGATCGATAACGCTTTGTATAATGTCTTCTCTCCAACTTCTCCATACCTGAGAAGAAAAAAATAGAAGAAAAAGATTCTATGTAACAAGACTAAGAAAATAGTGAAAACTAGGTAATAACAGTTTGGTTTTGTATACTTACCCACGCAAGAAGATTTTCCGCATCTTCAGATCCACCATTGTTGTTTCTCTTACCTGTAATGATCTCAATCACTAATACACCGAAGCTGAAAACATCTGTTTTGACTGAGAACTGTCCGTACATGGCATATTCCGGAGCCATATACCCACTACAAAAAGAAATGAAAAAAACTTTATACCGGTTTGTTCTTGGATTTAGTCAAGTAATGCTTTGATAATTAAAAATTTTGCAAAACCATTACGCTATTTATTATTCAATCAACTATTGTTAGTAAAGCATTTAGAAAATGTTCTTTGCTCTATGCTTTTTGTACAACGAGTTTACTTACTAAGTTCCTGCAATTCTGTTTGTGAATCGTTGTGTCATGGTTTGGCCTGTGTCAAAGAGTTTAGCTAATCCAAAATCCGCGATTTTCGGATTCAATTCTTGATCTAAAAGAATGTTGCTAGCTTTAAGATCACGATGAATGGTCCGAAAGCGAGAGTCTTGATGAAGATAAAGAAGTCCTTTAGCAACTCCTCTTATCATTTTGTATCGCATTCCCCAATCCAAAAGTTGACGCTTCTCAAGATCTGCAACAGTGCAGAGATCAGCACAGAGCAGAAAAATAATGGCAGGATCATATGGGGCAAAAGGAGGAGAAAATTACCAAAGAGGAAATGGTCAAGACTAGCGTTCTTGATCAACTCATAAACAAGGAGTCTTTCTTGTCCATGTATGCAGAAACCTAAAAGCCTAACCAAGTTCCTATGCTGAAGCTTTGCTAGTACTAAGATTTCGTTCTTGAACTCAATGTCTCCTTGTCCAGAAGTACCCGACAATCTTTTCACCGCGATTTCTTGCCCATGAGAGAACATACCCTGAGATACACATAATCCCAAAGTTCATAAATCTCTCAATCAACCTAACCAGGGTTACCGGTTAGAAGTTTGGTCAAAGAAACTTACCTTATAAACTGAACCAAACCCACCACGTCCAAGTTCGTTTTCAGAAGAAAAGTTATTTGTTGCGACCTTTAGATCTTCAAAGTCAACCACCAACGAATTTGTTTTCAAGAACTCATCAACCGCAACTGATTCCGACAAAGGCGGATTCTCAAGAACTGAATATGCAGACAGAAGTTATCAGGAGCCAAACTATTTCCTTTTAAACAGCATAACCGAACAAGGAGGAGAATATTGACGAATATGTTACCTTCGACTCTATCTCCAGACTTGTTTTTCTTCCACTTTAAGACCAAGCATAACCATATTCCAAATGAAGCAACAACAACTATTGGAACAACTATTGGAATGACTATCGCATTTACAACTTTAAATCCTGCAATATAACATTTATTGTCTTAGAATTTCTAATGTATTAATCTGTTTTTCCCTTCAAAATTGAGTAACTTCATAATGAAAGACTTTTCTAATGTATTAATCTGTTTGTTTTTTTTTTTTTTTTTTTTAATGAAAGACTTCATAATGAAATCGACTTTTATTCCAGTTCTACTCTGAAATAGAGTGAACAAGAACTAATGAGTAAAAAATAAATCTATTGCTTCATTAATCTCATTTTTTACCTTATTAAAGATTGGAAAATAGAAAATATTTTAAGTCAAACTCCATTTTACAATGAAAAATTAGAGTACGACTGAAGGTGCTTTTTGTTAGATTCGGGTTTATTATGGGTTTCCAATTTATAATCAATTGGTGATAAGTACATTGATCATAACCTTTTATATATTACTTAATGTCCCATTAAATTAGATGTTTTATCCCTAATACTCTTAATCATAAAGAACAAAAACATTTGCAACTAGGGACAAAGATCTGCAGCAGAACACACAAGAGACACCCAAGCATTTGTGTGTACCTGTTCTCTCAGTTTTTGTAGCTGGTGGATCAGGCTCTAGGTCAGTGTCAAGCTCATAGAATCTCCAGGTCCCAAACCGGAAGTTACAAGTAGGACAATACCATCTACGCCCAATCTCATCATCACAACAAATTTGCATACGCTTAAACCCAAAATCTAGACAGTCCTCACAATCCTGCTCAGACAAATCCGGCGAACACTGCGCACTTCCATAGAATTTAGTGTACCCCGTCGAAGCAGAACCGTTCCCTTGAGCGTATTTCCTATTTGGCCCACCAGCAGCTGCTAACCCTTTGAGCCTATTCAATAATTCTCTCCTCAAACGCTTAAACTCATCTGTGTTTGATGAAATGGTTGGGAAATTAAAACCCAGAGTTGGGTACGTCTCTTTTCGTCCATAGATTGTCATGTCTGAGTAACGAAACATACAGTGTGTGTACCACATAACAGCTTGTTTTGTCTGAGGACACTGTTTGGTGAGATTTCGTGCTGCTGTCTGAATGCAGCTGAGACAATCGTCTTTTAGGATTTCTCTTCCACACAGACCAGTTGCATAAGCTCTTTCTCCAGATGAGTCTCCAGAGGAGAGGTTGTAGAAGCCATAAGCTTCGGGTACTAGTGAGGAGAGAGAGGAGACAAGGCGGTTGAGGTTTCCGGCAAAAGTGCTGTTGGCCGTGAAGTTGCCTCGGTGTAAACAGTTGGAGCGTGGATCAAACTCATAGTTATCTACCTGAGCTAAGGCGTGAAAGGGAACAAACATTAGGACACAAGCAAAGAAGAGGATAAGTCTGACATGTTCCATGGACGATTGAAGGTTTTTTTTTATCTGTAGTCCAAAGAAAACCCCAGAACGTATGGTAAAGGTTGATCTCGTATTTTTTTGAACTATTTCAGAATATGACAAAATCGACAGCTGAAAGAACATAAATTGATAATCCAAAACAACGAGAAAATTCGGTAGTAGACACAAGTGGGTACCCTGGTGAAGTTGTGTGGTCCCTGCATGATGATTATGTTCAAAAAACAAAACAAAAAAATTGAGTAATTACTCAGTTTCACTTCAATCCTATTCCATTTAAAGTAAAAAAAAAAAATATACTCTCTCTCTTTTTCATAATGATCCATGTTTTAGAAAAAAAAATTGTTTCTAAAAGATCTATACTTTACATTTTCAATGCAAGTAATTATGATAAATTGTAGATTCCAAAAACATTAACTTGGTTTACTGAATTTTGATTGGCTAAAAATCATGGGAAATCACTAATTACAAAAAATAATGCATTTATAATTTAAATTTACGTGTTTTCTTAATATCTGTGAAAATTCTAAAACATACAATATTCTGAAACGGAGGGAGTATATATTATTTCATTTTTAGAATAGTCCTATTTATATAGAGTTAATAAAGAGAAATTGCTAAGAATACCACAAGTTAAATATCACTTTTCAAAAATACATTCAATCAAAAATATATTAATATATGGGTTTACACTTTATTGATTATTGTTTAGGGTTTAGTGTTAAAGAGGTGAAATTGAATTTTTAAATGTTTTATAAACATTTAGAAAAAAATAGTTTAGTCTATTTTCATCATAAAGTTAGAGTATATTTGAAAATAGTCATTTATTAATGGTAAATTTAAAAATTGTTATCAAACTTGTGATAGAACTGAAATTTTCCCGTTGAAATCTGTGGGTTGGAAATGCTTTTAGTGGAGCAAATCATGTCAAACCTCTGAAAAACATTACTTTAAATAAGAAGTGTATATGCTAAGAGCATCTTCAACCCTAGCACCCCACTTGGAGTGCTTATTTTATTTTATTTATTTTTTATTTATTTTTTTAAAAAAATGAACCAATTACGGGTGGCCACGTGTCAGTGGGACCCGTGAACAGTACAAAAGATGGTGCTTAATTAAGAGGTGGTGCTTATGGTTTTGGTGGGTCCACCCATCAAACACCCCCTTAAGCACCCTATTAAGCACCTCCTTAATGGTGCTCTAAATTCTTTCCTCTCAAGTCCCTACTATAGGAACTGGACAAGGACTGAAACTTTGAATGCTTTTCAAACCAAGTGGAAATTCAAGCTAATCTTGATGTATATTGGTTTGTTGAAATTTCGGCACATTGATTATTTGGAATACACAAACCAGAAACCACCAAAATGTTCAGCACACTGATATATATTGGCATGTTGAAAATTCGTCTCACAAAATAACAAAGGCATCTACTTGGATGAAAAAGATCATATTACTTATTTTTACATATTGAATATTTTTCTTACTGGTTTGATCTGCTGAGTTTCTTACTATGTGTAAACAGAACCAAAATGAATGATTCATATATCCGTGTCCATAAACTAAATTCAAGAAAATGTAGGTAACTACTATGTTTCTCATACTTTCTTTGCTTGCAAGTTTCTGAACCAGAGAGCAAAAAGAGAAAGATACTCCTGAAATTACTCATATAGGATGCTTGTGATGACCTTTGGCTTCCTCGAATCGTTTTGACACCTGTAGGGGAGGGAAATTTCAGGTACCTTTCATTTTTTTGAGCCAGGGTCTGCCAAACATGGTGCTGAAAGGCGTAGGATAGTCACGGTTAGTGGGAATTAACTGAGAGTTTTGGTTGTAGTTCTGTTGAAAATGATGAATGGCATAGTCACAAGGTTTATTGCGGAGTTAGAGTAGCACATGTTCTTGAATGCCTCGTAGAACAGCACGTCGGTCGAACTCCAATTGTCGATAATTATCATGGATAACTCACATCCTCCTACGTCGAGCTGGATGAAGAGAGTGTCGCCGTGCAGTTTGTCAAGATTTAGGGTTTCATGCGTGCTCATAGAAAATGATCTCGCATTTAGAGGATACCATTTTCATTGTCGATGGGCGTGTATCCCTTCTAAACGGCATTCAATATGTTTTGGTCGGGATGATGGCATTACAGTGTTTCGGGGTCCTTTGTATGAAGTAGGTTTGATCAGCTGACTAAGGTTCGATCCTTTGATTTTTCATCTAGTTACAACATCTAAACAATCAATGTCATCTCGGTCTGATGATTTGTAGGGGAGAGAGCTGGAAGCCATATGGAATGGATCCCTTTTCGTGCTTTCAAACCTTAAATCGGATTCTAGCAAGGATGCTTTTGTCTTCTTCCCCACACACGGTACCAAAATGTGGATCCTAACATCATACTAAGTATTTAGAGTGTTTGTTTAATAGATTAAGGAAGAAGGAACTTTAAGGCATAAAATCTTTAGAAAAACAATGATGTAAAACAGTTTTGAGTTGAAGATAATTGACTATATTCACGAATATCGGATTACAAGATCAATCGTGTATACATGAATCAAAACAAATCTTAAGAGGAATGAATAAGACGAAGTTGATGTGTTTGTTTAGAGAACTCGGTGTCTGGTGTATGTGTATGGGTATGGGTATGAATGTGTTAACGTGTCTCTCGCCTTATTCTTCCTCTTAATCACACTGTGATTTATGCCTCCGATATTTTCTCCTCTACTTACTAACTCGATTGTGAAGAACTTGGGATTCCCTTTACTCCTTTGAGACCAATTCAGAGTTCACTATTGAGCTCAAATTTTAACTCTTGTTCTCGGCCCATCCGCATGTTCCCAGGCCCAGCCATCCAAGCCTCGACTCTGGTGCTGTATTAGAGTTCAAGATGGGTGTGTGAAAGTGTAAGAGTATCCAAGTAATCAATGTAAGAATTTTCTGTTCTCTAAAAAAACAAAGACAACTAGAGAGTAAAGAGAGAGTATGTATATGCTTGTGTTCAGTTTTAACACAATGAGAAACAAATGAGACTTATGTAGACTTCACCAGAGAGAAATAGCTTAAGTTATACTTTAGTGGGCTCGATTTCATTCCGAAATCTCAACATTATAGTATTTTTTTTTAAAAACTAAAGATTGCATCATCTAACGGACAGATAACTCAGAAACAGTGACATCATTGAACGACGTTTGTAACTCTACAGTTGAAGAAGAAACATTCGGAGGCATCGCACTCTCTAACACAAGCGCAGGCCCTGAAGGTGTCGGAAGAGTAAATGAATCACTGTTGAGCATTAGAGCAACAGAAGCCATTGTTGGTCTAGTAGCTGCACTCTCTTGAACACATAGCAGACCAATGTGTATGCACCTCAAGATCTCGTTTCTTGATCCCGTGGTTAAACTTGGATCGATCACGCTTTGTATAATGCCTTCTCTCCAAGTTCTCCATACCTGAGATGAAAAAGAATAGAAAAAAAAAAGATTCTATGTAACAAGACTAAGAAAATAGTGAAAACTAGGTAATACCAGTTTGGTTTTGTATACTTTACCCACGCAAGAAGATTTTCCGCATCTTCAGATCCACCATTGTTGTTTCTCTTACCTGTAATGATCTCAATCACTAATACACCAAAGCTGAAAACATCTGTTTTGACTGAGAACTGTCCGTACATGGCATATTCTGGAGCCATATACCCACTACAAAAAAATATGAACAAACCATTTATACCAGTTTGTTCTTGGATTCAATCAAGTTATGTCTGGTAGAGCTTTACAAAAGCATGATGCTATTTATTATGTAACCAACTATTGTTATTAAAACATTCTAACACCCATTTAAATGCTAAATGCTCTTTGCTAAATGTTTTTAGTAGGACGATTTTACTTACTAAGTTCCTGCAATTCTGTTTGTGAATCGCTGTGTCATGGTTTGGCCTATGTCAAAGAGTTTAGCTAATCCAAAATCAGCAATTTTCGGATTCAATTCTTGGTCCAAGAGAATGTTGCTAGCTTTGAGATCAAGGTGAATGATCCGGAAACGAGAGTCTTCATGAAGATAAAGAAGTCCTCTAGCAACTCCGTTAATCATTTTGTATCGCATTCCCCAATCCAAAAGTTGACGCTTCTCAGGATCTGCAACGGCCCAAAGATCAATAAAGAGCAGAAAAAATTGGTCATATATAAAAAATGGAGAAAAAATACCAAAGAGGAAATGGTCAAGACTAGCATTCTTGATCAACTCATAAACAAGGAGTCTTTCTTGTCCATGAATGCAGAAACCTAAAAGCCTAACCAAGTTCCTATGCTGAAGTTTTGCAAGTACTAAGATTTCGTTCTGGAATTCGATGTCTCCTTGTCCAGAAGTGCCCGACAATCTTTTCACGGCAATTTCTTGCCCATGAGAGAACACACCCTGCGGCATACATCGTCCCAAAGTTCATAAAATCTCTAAAATAACCAAACCAGAGCCGGCCCTTGGGCCAAGCCAATGAAGCAGTCGCTTCCAGCCTTTTTATTATAAAGATATTTTCAGTCACAATTTTATTAAATTTTTCTTTAGTCTAGTGGTAAAATCTAAAAGTTATAGTTTTTCTTTGTGTAACCAAGGTTCAAAACCTCCCAAAACCAACCATTTTTTTTTAATTTGCTTCTACCCATAGATTTCTTAGGGCCGGTTCTGAACGAAACCATAAGTTACCGGTAAGAAGTTTGGTCGAAGATACTTACCTTATAAACTGAACCAAACCCACCACGTCCAAGTTCGTTTTCAGAAGAAAAATTATTTGTTGCGACCTTTAGATCTTCAAAGTCAACTACCAGAGAATCTGTATTCAAGACCTCATCTTCGGTAACTGATCTCGACAAAGGCGGATTCCCACGAACTGAATATGCAGACATAAGTTATCAGGAGCAAGATTTTTACTTTTAGAGGCCTTTGCAACATATCCGGATCCACTCTAAAAATCCAGATATCCAAAGGAGCTGGATCGAATAGTAAAATGTTGGATTCGTCAAAACCGAATTCGGATCCTGATATCTTGATTTTTTAGTGAGAATATCCGGATCCGTAATTTTTATTGATAATTATTTCAAACATAGTAATATATATAACTAATTTTATTTACTATATTTTCATTTCTATAATCATATATATATTATAAATTTTGTAAAAGTATACATAGAAATAATTAAAAACATTATATGTACTTTTATTATTAAATTATTGTTAATATTTTATATAAATATATATATATATATATATATATATATATATATTAATTTTATTTATTTTAAAGATTCAAATCTGAATTCGGATATCCGTCAGATATGACAATTTTTAGAAGGATATCCGACAGCCATATATCCGTGAACCCCGAATCCGGATAAGGATAATAAAAACATGAATCCGCCGGATAAGGATCTGAATCCAGATACCTTAAAATATCTTGGATACCCGATTTGTCTCAGGCCTAGTTATAACTATATTTATAATAATTTTAATACTTAAAATTAGAAACATAAAACAAATATATTAGTTATTTTAAATATTTTGAGTACTTTTGGCTAAAATTGGATAGCATGTCCATGGTTATTTTTGGATAAAAACTGATTTAAACTATATATCATAAATATTGTTTGATTAGTTTAGGTTAATTAGGGTAGGTTAGATACAAAATACTTGAACCAAATAGGATAATATGGTATTTCGAGTACATATATATCCCAACCCTGTATCAGATATACAAGTTATTCGATTATTTTCCGGCTCCTATATATCATAATTGAACCCATTCAGATTTAAGAGGATCCAACTCGAACCGACCCAAAAAATTATAATTACCTGAATGGGTCTATTTTCAAAACCCTTATGTATACGGGTATTCGGATACTCATGCCTATTAAACAGCATAACCGTAACAAGCAGAATATTGACGTTGTGTTACCTTCGACTTTATCTCTAGACTTGTTCTTCTTCCACTTCAAGACAAAGCATAGCCAAATCGCAAATGAAACAACAAGAACTATTGGAATGACTATCGCAATAATGACTTTATATCCTACAATAAAACATTCATTGTCTTAATCATAGAGAACAAAAACATTCACAACTAGGGACAAAGATGTGAACACACAAGAGACACATCCAAGCATTTCTATGTACCTGTTCTCTCAGTTTTCGCAGCAGGTAGATCAGGCTCTAGGTCGGCTTCAAGCTCATAATATCGCGCCTTTTCAAAGCGGAAGTTACAACTAGGACAAAACCACCTAAGACCAATCTGATCATCACAACAAAGTGGGATTTCCCCAAACCCAAAAACAAGACAATCATCACAATCCTTTTCAGACAAATCCGGAGAACACTGCACACTTCCATAGAATTTCCTGTACCGTGACGAACCCGAACTGTTCCCTTGAGCGTATTTCTTATTCGGCCCACCAGCTGCAGCTATCCCTTTGAGCCTATCCAATAGTCCTCTCCGCAGACGCTTAAACTCATCTCTGTTTGATGATATCGTTTGACCAGCAATAAAACCCAGAGTTGGGAACGTCTCTACCTTTCCATAGATTGTAAAGTTCGAGTAACGAAACATACAGTGCGTGTACCAAACAACAGCTTGTTTTGTCTGAGGACACTGTTTGGTGAGATTTCGTGCTGCTGTCTGAATGCAGCTAAGACAATCATCTCTTGTGACTTCTCTTCTACACAGACCAATTGCATAAGCTCTTTCTCCAGGTGAGCCTCCAGAGGAGAGATTGTAGAAGCCATAAGCTTCGGGTACTAGTGAGGAGAGAGAGGAGACAAGGCGGTTGAGGTTTCCGGCATAAGTGCTGTTGGCTGTGAAGTTGCCTCGGTCTAAACATCTGAAGCTTGGAGCAAACTCATAGGTATCTACCTGAGATAAAGCGTTTAATGGAACAAATATTAGGCTACACGTAAAGAAGACGATAAGTCTGACATGTTCCATGAAAGATTGAAGGTTTTTTTTATTCTATCAGTAGTCTAAAAGAAAACCCCAAGAACGTATAATAAAGGTTGATCTCGTATTATTATTATTATTTTTCAGTGTTTTCTTTGAGTACTATTTCAGTATCTGGCAAAATCGACAGCTCAAAGCATACAAGTTGCTGATCAAAAACAACGAGAAAATTTGGTAGCATACACAAGTGGGCACTACTCCTGGTGGGGTTGTATGGTCGATCGGTGGTCCCTTCATTATGATAGATTGTCTAAGATCATCTAATGTATTAATATATTTTCCAAGAGTTTTTATTGATAAAACCTCTATACTATTTTTGAATTGGAAAAAAAAATTCAACTGTTTTACGGTTCTAAACTAGATTTTAATTTGCGATTTCAAAGCACGGATATGTTTATGTTGATTAGTTTGATATGTGTTTAGCACAATGAATATATTTTGTAAATTTAATACTACATAGGTTTTTGAAATTATTACCATATGTAATTTTATAAATTGTCTTCAATAATATTTTTTGCAGTGTAAAAAATGTTTATATGGAATAAATGATTATTGTGAAGTTTTGAAATTTAATATTACATTTATTAAAAGGATTATGACATGTTTTTGGAGTTAAATATGTATATATATATATATATATATATATATATATAAATGTTGAAATGAAAATTGTCATTATTTAGAATTGGCCTTCAATATTATTGTCACGAAAATGGTCATGAACTGCTGACTACAATTAACAGCAAATGTAACGGGCCGATGGGACAAAAACAATTTTGTAAGAATTTTAATGCAAAAAGCCTTGTAAACCTTAAGGTCAATTTATATTCTAATTATTTCAATATATTTCCATAAAACAAAAGAAGTTTCGATGAAAAAATATTTTTGCCCTTGCCGGAGAATTTGATCGAAGCTTTTGAGAGAATGTTCGACATCTCGATCTTCCATCTAATCTTTATTTCAGATGAAAATGGAGTTTTGTAGCAATAATATACAAACATCATCTGTCTAGAAAAAAATTACAATAGAGAATAATTGGATCATAGATCTAAAGATCCTCGAGAAACTAATTGAGAACAACAGAATGAAAACCACTCACTTCTTACTAGGGTTGGACATTTTATCCGTTAAATTTGATTTGATTCGTTATTTGTTTCGATATGATCCGAAAATTCCGGATATCCGTAAATTTTCGAAGCAAAGCAAATATTAAAAATCAATATCCGTTAAAATCGAAGTAAATCACAAATATTAAAATTTTGGGAAGTGGATATCTGCTCCGATCCGGCAATATATGAATACATGTATATCTTAATTATATTTAAAATTTTAAATATGTAAGTTTAAATAATTATTATTCTAACATATGATTTGACAAATTCACTATTACTTATATAAAAGTATTACAAAAAAAAGAAGAGAAAAGCTTATCAGAATTATAATTTTTTTTCTCAAGCTTTGTGTTATTATAATTGTTAACTAAGTATAAAATTTTTTAAAAAAAATATGTATTTCATTATTTCTTTTAATTTTTCTTTTATATATCATGAAAAACTAATATTTTTAAAACCAAATTCATATCGAATTTTTAAGATTATTTTTATTAATCAAAACGGATGAGATATCCGTAAGTATTCGTAAATAACCGCAAATATCTATTTATTATCCGGATATCCGTATTTTTACGAAGCAAATTGAAAAATTAGATATACATAGCATAGGAAGCAAATCACAAATACCTTCAAAAACCCGGATATTCGATCTGTGTCCATCCTTAGTTCTGACATGTTTGGTAACTTTTACTATGACTAAGATTATTGTGGAAAAAAAGAGACCCTTAATGATCTTTAAGGCTCTATAAAATTTACGACATGACTGCATTGTTGCCTTCAGAGGAGACTCTTTCAAATCTTTTGAGCTCCATAAGTTTGATGATCCTTTTGGAGTCATTTTTGTTTGTGAAAAAAAACTCACAACTTGAATATATATATATTCTGTTATGAAACGTATGGTTTCGGGAATGCACATAAGTGGGTTTATCCATTTATCCATTCAGCCCATATAATGTCTAGATGGGCCGGTCCACATTAGGACTTATCCACTCGATATTGGCCTTGTTAGACAAGTCCCACATCGACTAAAGTCATGGGGAATGTCGGCCAACACCTAGTATATATATGTACCCCTTTGTGCTTAAGATGAATAAGAGATAACACAAGCAATACAAAGTCTTCTATTCCTAAACCTATCGATCTCTCTCTCTCTCTTCTAGCTTAGTTCTTGCGAGTTAACCTCTGTCTAGGACACGAGATTCACAACACGTTATCAGCACGATCCTGCTCTGAACCAATCAACCTCGAGTCCTAATCAGAAGAAGAAGCAACCGGCTTCAACCCCATTCAACTCGCAAACCCTAGCCGATTACACCTCCTTCAAATCGGCGATTGATCCTTCTTCTCTCTAGATCAAATTCGATTGTTTTTGTTTTAGATCTGAGAACTAACTTTCTGTGTCTTATTTGATTGATTGTTTAAAGGTTCCCCAAAAGGAATCCAAGGAGAAATCGATCAAGAGGATAAGGTATGTCTTCTAATTCAAACTGAGGTTCATCGATTTCATTGTTAGGATTGTTTAGAATTGCATTCGGTTTGGTTTTTGATTTCACGCCATAGATAAGCATACTAGGCGATTAGTTTCATGCCTGACGGCTGCAAATCGAAAACACCTAAAACCCTAATAGAAAAGGAAACCTAGATCAATTCTAATTAGGAAAACCCTAATCCAAATAGGAAACCCTAAACCAAAAAGGAAACCTAATCCTAACCAAATAAGGAAACCTATTCTGAAAAGGAAAACCTTATTGTAAAAGGAAAACCTAATTCAGAAAAGGAAACTTTCCTGAAATAGAAACTTACCTAAAATTACCCGAACTTACCTAATTTAGAAACTTTCCAAAAATGGAAACTTCCAGAAATGGAAACTTTCCTAAAATGGAAATGTTCTTAAAATACCTAAACTTACCTAAAACTTAAACTTTCCAAAAATGGAAACTTTCCAGAAATGGAAATATTCCAGAAATGGAAACTTTCCAGAAAAGGAAACTTTCTAAAAATGGAAACTTTCCAAATTTGTAAAACTTCTAGGTTTAGATTTAAAACACCTAGATTAGTTATAAAAGTTTGTTTTATACTTTGGTCAATGATACTAGACCTATATTGGTCGATGATGCTAGGCCTATAGCCAAGGATGCTAGACCACGAACCGCGAATGGTCAGTGGTACGAACCGTGCAGTACGGACGGGTCACGAACGCGGACGAAAGACAGGCACGGCCAGTCACGTACCATTAGGTACGATCCCGCGGTCACCCAAACGAACCACGACCCGCGGCTAAGGTATGAACCACGGATGGTAACATACCACACGGTACGAACGAACCACGAACGCGGATAACGGACGGTACGTACCACGCGATACGACCGATCACGTACCACTCAGTACGAACCGCAGTGATCCGTACGAACCATGAACCGCGGTCATACCGTGACCACGAACGGTCGATCACCCGCACCATGCGGATAGACCAAGGTCATATACGATCGATGATGCCTACCCTCCGGTACGGTTAGATCAAGGTCCGTGACGATCGATGATACGTACCACGTACGTTAGACCACGGAAGGTCGACGATCCGTATTAACGGACAGACCGTGAACCACATGGGTCGGTGGTACGTACCAGTACGTACGACCTGACCGTATACTTGTCCAAACGGTTTTCAAACGATTTTCAAAACGTTTTCATATGGACAAGATATGTGGTATTATGATAAAGTCCTAAACGATCTGAAACTCATTTTCAGATGCCAAACATCGCAAACCTAGACTTTGCACCCCTCACTGTTAAAGGAGACAACTATCTCCAGTGGGCACTTGATATTGAGATATCTCTCGGAGCCAAAGGCCTTGAGCACTGCATCGTTGAAGACAACGAAGCCAGTAGCAGAGAAAACTCAAAAGCCCTGTTGCATATCCGGCACCATATTGAGGAGAGCTTGAAAGCTCAGTACCTCACAGTGAATAACCCATATGACCTATGGAAGGAATTCAAAATGAGGTACGACCACCAAAGGACCCTGGTTCATCCAGCGGCGACCTATGAGTGGGTTCATCTTAGGATCCAGGACTTTAAGTCCGTGAATGAGTACAACTCGGCCCTGTTTCGAATAGTCTCTCAATTAAGACTATGCGGGGATGTTGTTACTGATGCTCAGCTCCTTGAGAAGACATTCCAGACAATGTCCTCAAGTAATGTGTTGCTCCAGCAGCAATACAGACAGAAAGGTTTTAAAACCTATAGTGAACTTATTCACTGTCTGTTGCTTGCCGAGCAAAACAATGAGCTGTTGCTGAAGAATAGTGAGCTTAGACCTCCGGGTACTAAGCCGCTCCCAGAGGCGCATAATGCCGAGCCTCAGGACGATACGGAGGCAAACCATGTCCGCTATGACCACAAAGATCGTAGTTACTCACGTGGACGAGAACGCGATCGCAGAGGTCGTATGCGAGGACGTGGACGTGGTAGCCGTAACAAAGGGCGTCAAACCCCTTATGATCGTCCTGACAAATCCAGAGATGGACAAGGCAAAGGCAAACGCCCTAGGCTAGCTTCAGTGATTCACGATCCTAAGTCCTCACCTTGCCACAGATGCGGAATGGATAACCATTGGGCAAAGACTTGCCGTACTGCTGAGCATCTGGTTCGCCTCTATAAAGAGAGCTTGAAAGGCAAGGGAGCCGAGGCTCATATGGTATACCAGGATGATGAGGGGGATTATGATCTAACTGATAGATATAATCCTAATGATCATGACTATGACTCTGATCAAAGCAAAGGTGATCCTATGGATCACGAAACTTCAGATGTGTTGAAGTGATAAAACTAGGAGATGCTTTGGTGTTTTAGGCTCGCTATTTTCAAACTATTTTTATTCTTTGAAACCTTGTCATTCTTTTCATTTATAATATGCATGATTTAGATTATATTTAAACTGTCTAGAATGAAAGAAAGTAGGGAAACACTTGTCATTGACAGTGGTTCAAGCCACACTATCCTAAAGGATAGGGCATTCTTCGTTGATTTAACGTTGAAAGATGCCAATATAAACACAATAGCCGGGGTATCGTCACTAATAAAGGGCTACGGCCCCGCCTATGTTTTGTTGCCTAACGGAACACATCTAGAAATAGATGAGGCGTTATACTCTCCTGGTTCAACGAGAAGTCTTTTAAGCTTCAAGGACATTCGAAAGAATGGCTTACACGTTGAGACAACAGGAGAAGGAGCCAAAGAGTTCTTGAATATATTCGAACTCGTCCATGACCAGAAAAAGGTCTTGGAGACGATACCAGCTATGGCCACTGGTCTTTACTATGCCAAGATCAGTGCGGTCGAAGCCAATGCTACTATAAGCAAAGAAATTAGACAAAATTTCAACTTGTGGCACGACCGCCTTGGGCACCCGGGAACGGGGATGATGCGTAGACTAATTACCAACTCAATAGGTCATGACCTGAGGGGGAGACGGGTTATCCCTAAAAACCATGCTTGCACCTCATGTGCGCAAGGAAAGCTTCAGGTCCGACCGTCACCAGTCAAGGTGTCAAAGGAAACTATCGGTTTTCTGGAAAGGATTCAAGGTGACATCTGTGGACCGATCAATCCACCTAGTGGAACATTTAGGTACTTCATGGTACTAATTGATGCGTCCACAAGATGGTCACACGTGTGTTTATTATCCACACGGAATCTAGCTTTAGCTAGACTACTTGCCCAACTTATAAGGTTGCGTGCACACTTTCCAGACTTTCTTTTAAAGACAATACGTCTTGACAATGCTGGTGAATTCACTTCCCAAGCCTTTTATGAGTATTGTATGTCCATGGGGGTGACAGTTGAACACTCCGTGGCACATGTACATACACAGAATGGTCTAGCCGAATCTTTTATTAAAAGGATCCAAATGATTGCTAGACCTCTACTCATGAAAAGTAATTTACCGGTTACAGCTTGGGGTCACGCAGTCTTACACGCTGCGGAGTTGATACGCATCAGACCGTCCCATGAGCATAGATATTCGCCATCCCAGCTCTTAACGGGTCGAGAGCCAGACATCTCCCATCTAAAGACATTTGGATGTGCCGTTTACTATCCAATTGCTCCACCACTAAGAACTAAGATGGGAGCTCAAAGGAGGATGGGAATATATGTTGGATATGAATCTCCCTCGATCATAAAATACCTCGAGCCAACCACGGGTGATTTATTTAAGGCCAGGTATGCGGATTGCCACTTTATGGAATCCGAGTATCCGACATTAGGGGGAGAAAATAGCAGACTGGTAAAAGAAATCACTTGGAATCATACATCCACGATATGGCACGATCCTCGAACTCAGGCTTGCGACCTTGAGATTCAGAAGATTATACATCTTCAAGAGCTAGCTCATAAAATGCCAGATTCCTTTACCGACCCCAATAGAATGACTAAGTCCTACATTCCAGCTGCTAATGCACCAATAAGACTAGATGTCCAAAAGGGACACAACCAAGTTGCTACTGAGTCTGGGCCACGCCTCAAGCGTGGAAGACCACTGGGTTCCAAAGATAAGACCCCTCGCATGACTAAGAAAAGTGCAAAACAAACCGTGGGCGAGGGGCACAAGGATCTGGTCGGCGTGGTTGCACCATCCGTCCCGCGGCTCCGGGAGATGGAGAAACCAGCGTCTGGACTAATTTCAGATGAGCCAGAATCTGCAGACATGAGCATTGGTAGGAGTGATGACGTACCTATTGGGACTTGGGACGCCAAGGCTCAGGGTGCTGAACCTCCGGACAATGAAGAGATCTCAACTAATTACACCGTGTCTGGTAAACAATGGAACAGAAAACATGTCGACATGGATGATATATTCGCATATAATGTAGCACTTGAGATCATCACTCATGATGATGAGGATCGCGAACCCACGTCCATACACGAATGTATGATGAGAAAAGATTGGCTTAAATGGAAAGAAGCAATCAACGTGGAGTTAAACTCTTTTAAGAAAAGGGGGGTGTTCGGTCCTATTTTCCGAATACCTGATGCTATAAAGCCAGTGGGCTACAAATGGGTCTTTGTGAGGAAAAGAAATGAAAACGGTGAAGTCGTGAGGTATAAAGCCCGACTCGTTGCACAAGGATTCTCACAGAGACCTGGAATCGATTATGAGGAGACTTATTCTCCGGTGGTGGATGCAACGACATTCCGATTCCTGATTAGTCTGGCCATTCGAGAAAATCTCGACTTGCGGTTAATGGATGTAGTAACCGCATACTTATATGGTCCACTGGATAATGAGATATACATGAAAGTACCAGAAGGTATCGAAATACCTAAGCATGCCAAAGGTTCTCGAGAACAGTATTGCATAAAATTAAACAAAGCTTTGTATGGCCTGAAGCAATCAGGACGCATGTGGTACAATCGGTTAAGTGAATACTTACTGATAGAGGGTTACAAGAATGATCAAGTAAACCCATGTATATTCATTAAGAAATCGAGCCGAGGCTATGTTATCATAGCTGTGTATGTCGATGATCTCAACATACTTGGAACGGCCGATGAAATTGCCTCAGCAGTTTCTTACCTCAAAAGAGAATTTGAGATGAAAGACTTGGGAAAGACCAAGTTTTGCCTGGGACTGCAACTTGAACATCTAAATGATGGAATCCTTGTGCACCAAAAGACCTATACTGAAAAGGTTCTTAAAAGGTTTAATATGGACAAATGTCATCCATTAAGCAGTCCTATGGTTGTGAGATCCCTCGGTCTGGACACTGATCCATTTCGACCTAGAGAAGAGGACGAGGAAATCCTCGGTCCTGAGTATCCTTACCTTAGTGCCATTGGTGCCTTAATGTATTTGACTACCCATACTAGACCTGACATATGTTTTGCTGTAAGTCTTTTGTCCAGGTTCAGCTCATGTCCAACCTTAAGGCATTGGAATGGAATCAAGCATATCCTAAGATATTTGCAAGGAACTAAGGATATGGGATTGTTTTATTCTAACCAAAACAAAGAAAACTTGATTGGTTTTGCTGATGCAGGTTTTCAATCAGACCCCCACACAGCTAAGTCTCAAACAGGCTATGTCTTCACCTATGGTGGAACAGCTATCTCATGGAGATCAGTCAAGCAAACCATCTCGGCAACATCCTCCAATCACTCGGAGATTTTGGCGATTCATGAAGCCAGCAGAGAATGTGTTTGGTTGAGACTTATGACACACCAGATAAGATCATCATGCGGGATCACTGACGAGAAGGAAGAACCGACTATCATCTATGAGGATAATGCAGCTTGCATTGCTCAGCTCAAGGATGGTTACATCAAAGGAGACAAGACAAAGCATGTCCTGCCCAAGTTCTTCTTCACTCATGATCTGCAGAAAGAAGGCGAGGTGAAAGTTCTACAAGTCCGATCCAGCGAGAATTCGGCAGACCTCTTCACCAAAGCACTACCAACTTGCACACTCAAGAAGCTGATGTTCCAGATTGGTATGCGATCATTGAAGAGCCTTCAGTGATGATCACTTCAGGGGGAGTAATGCGGCTGTACTCTTTTTCCTGTCTATGGCTTCCCTTTTACCACATTGGGTTTTGGGTTTACCATAGAGAGGTTTTAACGAGGCAGTATACCAAACGCATTGACAAACCCAAGACGGTTATTGCATTCAGGGGGAGTGTTATGAAACGTATGGTTTCGGGAATGCACATAAGTGGGTTTATCCATTTATCCATTCAGCCCATATATTGTCTAGATGGGCCGGTCCACATTAGGACTTATCCACTCGATTTCAGGCCTTGTTAGACAAGTCCCACATCGACTAAAGTCATGGGGAATGTCGGCCAACCCCTAGTATATATATGTACCCCTTTGTGCTTAAGATGAATAAGAAATAACACAAGCAATACAAAGTCTTCTACTCCTAAACCTATCGATCTCTCTCTCTCTCTTCTAGCTTAGTTCTTGCGAGTTAACCTCTGTCTAGGACACGAGATTCACAACATATTCTTAACAATATATGTGTTTCCAATATAGAAGATGTCGCAAATATATAGGGATTAATTAAGAAATGATTTAGAAATAAAAATATCTCAAAAATAATTCTACTATACTTTATTTATCAAACTAAATTCAATTAAATACGGTATATTCTATTGAGCTAAATCAAAGCATAGTCATAACTAATTAATAGTTATACATTTAATAAGTAGAGAATACAACAACAAAATAAGTAGAGAATAAATTTTGTATATACCGATAAATTTAACATGATTTAATTAATATTATAGATTAATAAGGAAACACATAGTAAGAAAATCGGACAATTGTTAAGCTGTAAAATGACATATATACCTTCACGCATTAATTAACTTTTAAATAAAAACCAAAATAAGCAATGGCATGAAATTGTAAATAAGTAGAAAAGCAAGGAAAAATACCCAAATCATTCATACTTTAATGAGAAAAAGGTCAAAAAAAGCCTAAACTTTCAAATTTATGCCAAAAAAATCTGGAACTTATGTTTGAGCCAAAAAAACTTCCAATTATTTTAAAATTACCTTTTTAAATTTCATATTTTGTTGACTAGGCCAAATTAGAAACTCGATTAAGTCAACAGTTAACTCTTCAAACGTCTGTTAACTAGCAAAACGACGTCATTTTGAAAATTGATTCACAATTAACTAAACGACGTCGTTTTGTATCTCATCTTTTTTTTTAAATTTCTTCTTCTTCTCTTCCGCGACAAACCATAAAGAAAAAAAAAATTATCCCCAAATTAAAAACCCTAATCTCTAAACTTTCTCAAATCTCCAATCTCTCCATTCTATAATCTCTCGAGATGAAACAACTAAGTTGTTTCTGTGGACGTGGAGAGATTGGAAATATGAGAGAGTTTAGAGATTAAGGTTTTTAATTTGGGGATAGTTTCTTTTTGTTTCTGGTTTTTCGCAGAAGAGAAGAAGAAGAAATTAAAAAAAAAAGGATGAGATACAAAACGACGTCGTTTTGTTAATTGATTAACAAAACGACGTCGTTTTGCTAGTTAACAGACGTTTGAATAGTTAATTGTTGACTTAATCGTGTTTCTAATTTGGCGTAGTCAACAAAATATAAGATTTAAAAAGGCAATTTTGAAATAATTGGAAGTTTTTTTGGCTCAAACATAAGTTCAAGTTTTTTTTGACATAAATTTGAAATTTAAGGTTTTTTTTTACTTTTTTTTCATACTTTAATAATAAAGATCTTTAAATTACAAGCATTGACATATGTCACCTTCTTCTATAAACCTTCTATTTTACATGTAAACAGTTAAAGAGTTATACTTGAGGGTTTTTATTACTAAAGACTTTTAAAATAATTCCTAAAAACTTGTAATATAATAAATAAAGGTTTATAAAATAAATAAAAGGAGAAAAGTTTGAAAACAATTTATAATTAAGTATATATTGTTTTAAAACTATGATAACCTATTTATAAGCCTTGAAATTACTTTATAAATCCTTATACATTATTTTATCAGTTTTATAACAAATTTATAACTTTATATAATATTTTAATAAACTTTTACAAATCATTAATAAGGCTTTGTTAATAATTTATAAGCCTTTAGCATTTCTACTATATTGCTATTAATAATTTATAAGCTTTTATAAATTATGTTATAAGTCCTTATAAGCATTATGCATTATTTTATGATAAATAGTTTAAAAGTATTTATAAATATTTTATAAACTCGTATAAATGAATATGATAAACTTATAAAAACACTTATTATTTATGTTTTGAACTCTTACAACTGATCTTATAATATTTCTGAGTGATTAATAAGTTTTTATGAATGATTTTATATGCTTTTATAATTTCATGTATTATTTATGAAATTTTATAACCAAATTTACAACATTTTTAGAAACTGTTACATTTAACGATTTTATAACTTTTATCAAATTTTACAATTTAATAAAATTAATTTACAAGATTTTAGTGATAAAATCTCTCAACTAAATTTTTTAATTTACATTAAAAATAGATATAATTATAGAAAGATGGTGACATATGTTAACGGTTTGTACATTTAAAATTTAAAACATTGAAATTTTGTTGAGCAGCTCCAATTCAAAAATAATTTAGAGCTTTTATCACTAAAGCGCCTTTTTGAATGGAATAAGTCCATATATATTGAGTTTCATTATAGTCTTATTCTATTTTTGTAATAAAAATAATTCATTATTTTAATTTTAGAATAGTTATATTTGTACTTAGGTGGACTGAAAATCTCCTACACATTATTTTCAAATTTATTTTACACATGTCTTCTCTATAATCTTTTTCACTAAAATAATATGACATGAGATAATAGAAATGATGATATAGCTCATGACTAAATGTGACACATACAATTACATTCAGTGTTAATATCTATTTTGGTAAAAAAATTAAGAATATGATAATAATCCATATATCATCATTAAAATAAATCTATTAAAATATGAAATTAAAATATAATAAATATAAAATATTTGACAAATTTTGAAATAAGTCTATTCTTATAATCATATATTTTTTATTACTAATAATATTTTTAAAATTTACCAATCTTTTTTTGAAATTTATAAAATTTTAATTCTAAGACCATTTACTTTTGATATTTACAAATTTAAAAAATTTGTTTCATTTTATTTACTTGATAATTATACACTTTTATAGTATTTTTAAAAATTTTATACAAGTTAATATAATCAATCTTAACCAAAATAAATAAATGAAAAATCTATCTAATTTTAGATATATACTCTTAAATATTATTTGAAATAAATTAATTATTTATTGTCATCTTAATTTATGTTTAATTAAATCAAATTAAATTAAAATATTAGTATAAAAATAAGAAAAATCTTAAATATTAACAAAATTTGCTTTAAATATAATTTTAATTTAAAAAATATATATATATGTTGCACATAGTGCAGTAAAATACTTAGTAGTACTAGATTAGAGAAGATGTTATTTTGGAGTAAAAAATAGTATGGGTTGAAAATGATCCTAGTGAAGCAAATCAAGTCGACCGTGTGAAATAAAGTTATGTAAATAAGAAGTGTCTATTGCTCACTCATTTCCTCTCAAAAGGACTGAAACTTCGAATGCTTTTCAAACCATGTGGAAATTCAAACAAACCTTGATGTATATTGGTTTCTTGAAATTTTGGCACATTGATGATTTGGAATACTCAAACCAGAAACCACCAAAATGTTCGGTACACTGATGTATATTGGCTTGTTGAAAATTCAACTCACAAGATAACAAAGGCATGTGTACTTGGATGAAGAAAGATATACTATTACTTATTCACACCTCTTTTCATGGAAATAGCAAACATGAGGATTAGCTCCATTCAACCAACCAACTATCATCAAGCCTGTACACAGATTGAACCACACGACCGGGATAAACAAAACCGTAAACTTACTTGTTCGATCTGTTTATTGGGATTTGGGACACTGAAGGAATGACTAAGGGCATGTTTATCCCGGGTCTCTTAGGTTGAGGTTCTTAACTTATAACTTCATTTTTTTTATATTATGCTCTAAGAGATGTCTCTTAGATCTCTTATTTAAGAGACGGTTCTTAAGTTTTCTTAGTTAAAAGTTAAGAATCGTCTCTTAGAAAAATTAATAGCTCTATGTTAAAAGACCTGCAATAAACATGCTCTAAGGCTCTATTTGTAAAAAGAATGGAATCTGATCATTAAAATATTGGATATTTTTGTTACCGGTTTGATCTGCTATGAGTCTCTTATTATATGTAAACATAACACAAATGGATCATACATCCATGTAGAAAGTTTCTGGAAAATGTAGTAAATCTGTTCACATTCTTTCTTTGTTTGCAAGTTTCTGAACCAGAGAGCAGGAAAAGAGAGAGAGAGAGATCCTCCTGAAATTTAGTAGAGACGCACAGTAATTTTAGGTATCAGACAAAAGTAGTCATTACTATTTCAGGTTTCTCAAAGTTTTCTTCACCTGATGCGACACTCATGAAGATTAGAGAAGAACTAAAAACCAAGAGTACCCAAAAATTGCTTAAAATCTCTTGTGGGAAAAGTTATCAACAACTTAAACACACAATGTTAGCTTTCTCAAAAAAGGCTACACTACACTCCCAGGGTTAGCTTTATACTCGAGCTACCATATTCTTAATCAGAAACAACCATAAACAAAGCTATTGATGTTGTCTGGAAGAAGCCGGAAATTGGATGGACAAAGCTTAACTTTGATAGGCCAAGAAGACAAGGACAAACCAGCATTGGAGGAATATTCAGGAACCACTAAGCCGAGTTCCTTCTCGGATACTCATAATCCACAGTGGCAGAATGTGCATCCGGCTAGAGCTGGTTCTTTATTATTGTGCAAATGTTTTAAGAAAAACAAAAGTTTGATATCAATGCTTCTTTATTATTCATCACCTGACAACTATCTGAATGCCAAATGAATCCCCCTTTGCTTCTCTTTTGTTCTTGTTTGTTTATCTCAATATATATTTTACATTCTTCTAGTCCTTGAAACTGTAACTCAACAGCTGAATCTTTCAGCCAACAATGGTGTTGTTCTCAATGGTCAAGAATCAAGATTTGGTACCTCTAGTTCTAGTTACAATCTCGATGACTCTGAAGATGTGAGCTCTCGGATCTCCTTAATAGCTTCGCTGACTTTATGGATGGCCATTTTCTTCACCTGGATTTCGCAGCAATACATATACATAAACAACACTCCTTTTCAATATTTAGTCTTGTTTAAAATTAAAGGGAACTTACCTCAATCTTGTTTGCTTTCGTTTTCACGCTCTGAGGAAGATGATTAAGCTCGTCCACTCGTTTGATAGATTCAGCAACGTGCTCCGGTGAAAGAAAATTCAGGACCGCATTCACGCAAGACTAGCAAAAAAATATACCAAAGTTATGTCAAAAAGTGTAATACCTTTGCGGTTATAAACAAGTTAAGAGCATGTTGAGTGCCAAGAAAAGATACCTTGTTCTTTCTATTTTGGTATGGACATCCAGCAGGGATGATGACTGCTTCCCCAACACATTGATCAAAACTCCATGGTTCAACGTCTGAAGAAATGGAACAAGAGACATGAAGCTGAGTATGTTAACACAATGGCAAGATAAAAATATAAGAAATGAGGATATGATACTTACCAAACTCTTCCTTAAGCCTTGCTTTGTGATACTCATCAAGATAGTAACTCTGCTCAAGTAGTGGATGACTAACCTGCAACAATGAAACATAATAAATATGGGAACATAATTGATTGTTCTCTAGTAGAAGTGTTTAAAGTATCAAGCCAAAACTCACTTGTGTTTTGCCGGAATCCTTGGGCACTAGCTCAAGACAATGGTTCTTAATATACTCAAGGAGTTTAGAAACATCTTGTATCTGGAAAACATCCCATTGGGCACCACAAGAGTTACTTAGGCTTCCTTCTTCACAGGAGTCATTGCAACTCTCTCTTTCCTCTACCTTAAACTCACTGCCTAAACGGTGTTGTGAAGATTCTGAGTCAGAACAGGAAGAGTCATCCGACCAATCCCTCTGAGCATATGAAGTGTCAATCCTATGTTGTTTCTTTCCCCTGCCAAATCTGCTCTCCTTCCTCTTTTCTGGGGTTTCAGATCTTACTTTTCCAATATTTTGCATTAGCTTTCTTATTCTGCAAATCTGTTTTGTTGACACTACTGTTTCTGTGACATGCAGCAAGATATCAACCTGCAGAGAAAATCAAAAGCTTGAGCAAAATACAACTAGATCTGAAAAGTTAAACAAAGAAAAAGTAGCTGGCCAGAGTTTTACTTCTTTAGCTAACAATCAACGTAAATCTTTGATAAGTAAAACTAGTAACTGTGACAAAGGGACCTCTGCCAGAAATGGAATGACCCAGAGAACTTACCAAGTCACAAGTTTCAAAACCTAACTTCTTCACAGAATCAGGCTTTGCATATTCTTCACCACTCCTGTAAGAAATATTGAGGCATGGACCTAGCTTGGGTGCTTGGATAACATCAGGTAGGCCTGCAGCGATATTTAGTATACCACGCTTTGGATCCATGTAATAAGAAATTGGTAAACTTCTCAGTATTTCAGCATAATGATTTGGGAACTGTTCTTCAAACAAAGTAGATGATAGCCATCCCTCCAGCTTCACCCTCTCTTGACAGGTATTAGTCTCAGCCTCTCCTCTAAAAGACCCCAAAAAAACTTGTTTCACCCCAATGTCTAACTGTCATTGAATAAAAAACATACCAGTTAAAGACCAAAAGGGTATTAAAATCCATAAAGAGAAAGAGCAGCGGTAATATCTACAGAACACAAGTCACCAACCTCAAACCAATCCATGCAGTCTGTTGTATTACCAGTTTGGCTATTGCTCTTCTTAAGATAGCTACAAAACATGGCTACTGGATCCCAGTTCAGGCTTGAGACTCCCTTTAGCACACCACGAACTATAACAGGATGCCCTTTGCTCCAGTGTGTCTGAAAGTGTTCCAGATTATTTTGTTGAAAATCCATCACTGTGGGATAGTATAAAAAGTTATTAGATGCGTCTTCTCTTCTCTTGGACGCTTCTTTCAAACGGCTGACACTACTACTGCTACTAGATGGTTTTTCACTTCCAAGACAAAACGGACATCCCAAGTATTTGTCTAAAGTTTCAGGCAACTCATAGCAACTGACTATTTCCTCTGCACTGATCTCTAGCTTGCTTGTCAACTCCATAGAGAACAGACTTCTCAAAGACAGGTCATTGCTGCCCCCTTTGACCTCTTCACGCTTACAATCTATCAGAGCATTCTTTAGAGATTGGTCGCAGGCATTAGATAAGGGCGGCTTACAAGATTCTACACCATTCGAGCATTTGACTAACCCAGAGTTTTTAGATAAGCTCCCTTGACTCCGGTCTTGATCGGAACTAAGCATGAGCACAGAGGAGCTGCGAGTGCACATTTTTTGTGAATCCACAACGGCAGAGTCACGAGTACTGCAACTAGGACATATATTAGATATATTTGTAGGAGAAAAAAAAACTCAAAGCAGATTACATAATATGACAAACTTAATAGTAGAAGGGAACGAGGGGAAGAGTGTGCACCAGAGCTGTCGATCATCAGAGGTTAAGTCAGAGCTATGGATATGCAGTTCAGCTAGATTTAACCCTGACAATCAAAGATATGGGTGAGTTTAACTTAACAGAAGCGAAGGATCCAGAATAAGAGTCTAATTATGGATACTTAAAACAAGAAAACTACCCTAAGAGACAAAGATATTAGCAAATACAAAGCTAGAAAAAGAAAAGGATTTATCAAACTATCTACACACCTTTCTTTTCTGTGCAGTTTTCGAGCTCTGCTTTATCTTCTGCATTGATTCCTTTTAATACTGGAAGAAGCATGCACACAGCATAATGTAGATGCAAAATCCTGTCAATATCACTCCTTACATTCCGTGAATCCTGCAACATGTTATAGAAGTAAACAGCTTCGTGTAACAAAATAGCTAAAGAAACAGTCATGTTAAGTCTTTAGGCTCAAGAACTATCAGATAGTCAGACCTTACATTCAGTGACTCCAGATATTGTGGCTGAGCAAGCCTTGCACCTACATGATCCACAGCATACAGGACACTTTTTCTCAACTTCTTCTTTTGATCCCTTGTTCCTAGTTCATTCCAAGCCAAAAAAATCAATATGATGACTGTCTCTAGCAAAATTAGAAACAAGAAAATTCCAGAAACAATCTCAAGTGAAGGTATTGAAGCTGTGATATCCTAACATTTATGTCGCTTAATCATCTAAGCAAGCTCTCCTCAAAAGCGGAAAGAAAAAATACTCTGAATGCACATCAAAAACAGATGAATAATCGCAGTGAAGTTGTTACCATAGTTGAATGATTAAGCCTCTATATCCTAGGTCCACAAAACTATTATAACTGTGCTATAATGTAATTACTAATCTAGATACTGATGCTTAATTTGATATGACCATCCATCAGCAAAAACAAGGACCCAGGCTTTCTCTAAACAAGATAAGTAAGAAAGCAAAAACATAGCTCAAGATACCTTTTCTCTATACAGTCAACGCAGAAGAACTCTCTTTCACAACTCAGACAGCTAATCAAATCCTCAAATCCTCTGGTTCCACACCAATGGCACCTCTTCTTGGCCTTAACCAATTTTCCCTTTAAAGGAACCACCTTAACAGAAATAACACAAAAGCAAAATAAAGAAACTAAAAGTGTACCACACAAAGTGTAAAGCTTTAAACTTTTTTCCATTACCTGCATCTTCCCTATAGGTAAAGGCTCAATGTTCTTAGACCTGAATCTTCTCTTAGTCAAAGAAACGGGTTCTTCACCTACTTTAACATCACAAGGAGATGATGACACATTGCTTGTACTCGGAGAAGGTGGAGAGATAGCCATAATGCCATAAGGAAGAACCTTCGTTAACTCTTCCCCAACGAAATCACCAAACCTTTTGTTAACACTAATCTCCTTCCTCTTCTT
The DNA here is from genome assembly GCA_905132885.1 of Moricandia moricandioides. Lineage (NCBI taxonomy): Eukaryota > Viridiplantae > Streptophyta > Magnoliopsida > Brassicales > Brassicaceae > Moricandia > Moricandia moricandioides. Next base: position 32,264 of record CAJHQQ010000852.1, on the reverse strand, counting down.
CTTCTTCTTAGGCACTCTCTTCTTCTTCTTCTTCTCAGCTTCTCTCTTCAACGCCATCCTTATCAAATCCAACTGCAAATCCCCTCTCTTCAACTTCATCTTCCTCACAGCTTCATCAACAGCCTCTGCTTCTCCCACCACCACTCTCTTCCTCTTCCTCGATCTCCCCAACCCCTTTGGCTCGATCTCTGACGCTTCGTCTCCTTTTCTTGATCTCGTCGACTCGGAAGCTCTCTGTTTGCTCCGCTTCAGAGTGAGCTGCGAGGTGTGAGTCTCGCACATCTTCTTCCCTTCTAAAGCTCGTCTCTTGCACCGCCATTGCTTCCCGTCTGAGCGGTTGCAACGAAACTCGTCGGGGACAACCTCGTTCTCCGACATTCTTGAATTAACCCACCAAAAATTGTCTGAATTCAGACAGTGATCTGGAACCAGAGAGAGAGAGAGAAAGGAAGAGGCTTTATGGAGAAGAAGGAGAAGTGGCAGAGTTGTAATTAAGTGAAGAACGAGAGTCTTGCTTTGGTAACGTAAGATCGGAAAGATCGTGAGGATCTTTAGTTGTTCAGTTACCTCCTCTCTTTGGTCTTTTTTCCTTATTTTTTTCTTTCTATTTTTTCTTTGCAACCCTAATTTATTATCTTTATTATATATCTATTGGTTTAATAAACAATCGAAAATCTTTTGCTAATGATTTTTGATTTTATGTTGCATATGATTAAAGTTTCTAATTTCAACAGTTTAGTTTTCTACTGCATATAATTTCAATAGTTTTGTTTTTAGTCATATATTACTTCAGTTCATAACGAAAAAATATATTTAATTTATAAAAGGACAATTCTCTTAAATAATCTTTTTTATTTTTGCTCTATAAATATTATTTAAAAATTAAAATACCTAAATAAGTTTCACTATAAATGTAAATATAATTATATCTTCATTTATAATTTTAAGTACTTATTTATTAAATATATGAAATAAATAAATAAATATTAAAAGAAAAAGTAAAAAAATAACATTTTCGGGAAACAACTTTTCAAAATATTTTCCATTTTTTTGTTTTATTTGAATTTTTCAAAAAACAAATTGAGAAAAATATTTTTTTTAGTTATTGAAAATCTTTATGAACATATATGATATATTTTGAATTCGCAAAAAAAAAATCCCAAATTCTTTTGTAAAGTGTAAATAAACTTCTTTGATGTAACTTTTTGTATATTTAGAAAATTCTTCCTAGTACATATGTCATCTTCCGAAATTTGATATATATGCATATTTAGGAAAATATTACTCAATGTATAACATCTTTCAAAAAAAATTAAAGATGTTTTTGAATATTTATAAATATATTTATAAATATATAGATATAAAATTTAGATATTGTGGACAAGTCGGTTTTTGTCTTTAAGTACGAAGATTACAACTGATCAAATCGATCTTGATAAGTTTAGCGAACTTACGGGCATCTGTCTTCAAACTGCCGAGTAAATGTCTTAAAGAAGTTGAACAGCTCTGGTCATCCTTTCTCTGGTCAGGAGTTAAAGTCTACTGGTGCAAAAGTCGCTTGGCATGATATATGTAAGCTTCACAGCAAAGGCGGGTTGGGTATACGAACACTTAAAGATGTGAATCTGGTGTATGGGGCTAAAGCTCATATGGAGGATGCTATTAGGTAAATCACTGTGGGGCAAATGGATAAAACTCAATTTACTCAAACAGAAAAGTTTCTGGAAAGTAGGTTTAATGACAAATTGATGAGAGTAAAGAACACAAAAGTGTTTATGGAAGAATTATATTAGACTCTCATAAGAATAAAGTACAAGATATATAGACTTATATAATGAAGTCTTAAACCTAATTTTCTAAACTAATATGAAATAGTATATTAGATAAATATTAAATTTCTATTCTTCTCGGTATTTTCAGATTTCTCTAGATTCATCTTGATCTTCTAAATCTTTCATTATCTTCATGTTTTCCATAATCTTGGTCGATCTCATCGATCTCCCAATACCCTCCCGCAAGCTCATACGTGATAACACGTGTGAGATTGGACAAATCTTCAAAATATCAGCAATATACCCAGCATGAGGTAATGAATTTGACGTTTATACTCGATCGTAGAGTCAAATCGGCTGCAATACCCGGCCGTCGGGTCATCGACGTTTATACCCGGTCGTAGGGTTCTTCAACTAAGGGACAAAATTTCACGATTGCGATGTCCAAGTAGTAATTCACGATTGTGGAGTAGAAAAAACAACTCACGAGAGCGAGAAGTCAAATAATTAAATATGTTATTCGCGAAGGCGAAAAAGAACATCGAACTGAACGAATCAATCAATAGATTTATGTTCAAAGAATCATATAACCATCTTCATCATTGAAGATCATATGAGCAGACCATCTGATTCAAATTCACGGTTACATATAAAATAATATCTGGTGAAATCCGTTCACCATTATCAATAATGAAAAACACATGTATGTGCTTCATAATTCTTGGGACACAAGAACGCTTGCAACACGTTAGTCAAAACGCTTGCAATGTCGTCAAACAGTGACCAAATCGTAAAAAAAAAACCACTAGTAGGCTCCATCTTCTTAAGCCACCAACATGTTGATGTAAGCGTTGAACAATAGCATACATGAGAGGTGATGTGCTGTCGGGCATGACATGTGACCGAAGCAATTGAAGAAAAAGTTTCTTCTTAAGAAAGCGAAGACAAAGCTTACAAGAATAAGATGAATGACTTTTTTTTTGGGGGGGGGGGGGGGGGGGGGGGGAGTAGGAAGAAAATAAACTTTGATCCACAAGTTCTAGATCTTGGTTCTGATACCATGACAAATTGATGAGAATAAAGAACACAAAAGTGTTTATGGAAGAATTATATTAGACTCTCATAAGAATAAAGTACAAGATGCATAGACTTATATAATGAAGTCTCAAACCTAATTTCCTAAACTAATATGGAATAGTATATTAGATAAATATTAACTTTCTATTCTTTTCGGTATTTCCAGATTTCTCTAGATTCGTCTCGATCTTCTAAATATTTCCTTATCTTCATGTTTTCCATAATCTTGATATGGTCGATCTCATGGATCTCTCAATATTTAAAAAGTCAACTAGGTTCTTGGATGTGGAAAAAGATGTTAAAACTGTAAGGAGTAACGAAAAAATTTCACATGAAAACTATAGAGAATGGGTGAAACACTTCTTTTTGGTTTGATAGGTGGTCGGAGCTAGGAGAGAGAGGCATAATTGAAAAACCTGGAGACAAAGAAGGCATCTTCAAGTCTTATAAATGAAATAGAAAAGAATTGGATTCCATCAGAGCTAAACAAACCAATGCAGAGGATGATACTGATCTGTGGAGGAGGAACTCTGGTTTAAACCGAACTACTCAACACATGAGACTTGGTTGTTGTTAAGAGAGTCAAGGCCGCAATGTATTTGGGCGACTGGAATATGGTTTTCACATACTACTCTGAAGTATGCATTTATGACTTGGATTGCAATGTTGGACAAATTATCAACAAGGGATAGAGTTTTAAAATGGAGTTAATGCGTAGATATCATTTGTATTATATGCAAAAATGCTCTAGAATCTCGAAATAATCTATTTTTAGTGTCTCTTCTTTGAACAGATTTGGGAACATCTCACAAAAGTCATTCTGCAAAGCTCCTACACCACTGACTGGTCTGCAATAGAATTTTTGATCACAGACTCGAACATGGGGAAGAAGAAGTTATTATGCGCTTTTTAAGCCATGATACATACATTGTGGAGAGAACGTAACAGACGAAGACATGAGGAACAGCCAATGCCCCTTCTCACTGTGATGAAGATTATCAACAAATGGATCTGGAACAAGCCCAACCTATTAAGTCTAAAAGGAGGAAAGGGATTAGAAGGCACTTGCAATTCTGGTTTGGTATAAGTCAATTTTCTTCTAGGTTCAGAAGTAGCTAAGGAGTAGTAATCTTTTCAAATTTCAAAATATGGATGCATTTGATGTATAAAGTTTATTTTTGATAAATAAAATTTAACTTTATTCAAAAAAAATCTTCCGAAAACTTAGGAAGATGTTTTATATATTTAAGAATATCTTACTAAATATACATATAATACAAATTCAATAAAATATAGGTAAATTTCAGTTCTACCACAAGTTTGATATTACTTTCAAATTTATCATTAATGAATGAATATTTTAAAAAAAAAATACCATATATTATGATGAAATTAGACTAAACTAATTTTTCTAAATATTTATAAAACATTTAGAAACTCAAACCCACCTCTTTAACACTAAGCTCTAGACAATAATCACTAAAATGTAAACTTAAATGTTAATATATTTTTGATTGAGGGTATTTTTGAAAAGTGGTACTTAACTTATGGTATTCTTAGCAATTTTTCATAAAATATTCATAAATATAGATTTATGAAAGTATTCCTCAATATATATTTAATAATATATTTTTAAATACACATTATGAAAGTTTTCCTATTTATGGAGATATTATACGTACTTATCAATATCTTCATAAATTTTAGGAAGCTATTATACTAATTCAGGAAGGCTTTGCTAAACTTAAATTCAAAAAGATATCAAACACATTTATGAAGGTCTTCCTGAACTTTTTTAAGAATTTTTTTTTCAAAATAAAATTACCAAAAAAATGAGATAAAAGTTTTTTAAAAAAAAATATTTTAAAAAATATTTACTATTTATTTATTTTAATATATCTATAAAATAAATATATAATTACCATTTAGCTATTTAATGAAACATATTTTGTTCATTTTGACCTTTAGGATCTATCTTTGTGATATTTTATATTAAATATTTTTCAGTATATTAGTAATCATGTATCAAAATGGGTCAAGCTTAACATTTATTAACTTTGATCAACAAAACTTCTTTAATAACTTATTTTTGTGATAAAGCTAAATTTTGGGGATATACAAATAATTTATTAAAAATTTTATTAAATCATTTGTTAATATAAAATTCTTCTTTTGAAAAATAATTAATCAATAAAATATTTATTAATAAAATTTTATATCATATTTGAAAATCTTAAATTTATTACTATTAGAAAAAAAAAATTTGTTTACATATAAACATTAAGAAAAGATTTAATATAGAAATTTGCATTGAAAATGTAGAAGTACACTTTTTGAAACAAAATAAAAAATGTATAGTGACATTTTTTATGAAACACAAGAATTATATGGCTATGATAAGTGTTTCCTAACAAAACATAGATTTTCGTTCATAAAAAGTATCTAACGAATTATGAGTTGAATACATCATGAACATAATTATAATAAAGATCTACAAGATTTATTCTCATAAATATAGGTAACTGTTATTAATATATTTTCTTTAGATGGTATTATTTAGAGTTTTTTTGTTTGTTTTCTACTACTTGGTGCTTTATGTTTTCTATGTAAAGTTGTAAATTGTTTTACCAAGCTAAACTTGACATTTGTAACTCATATATGCAATCGCTAAGGGAGCACGGAGCCGCCTTACGACCTTTACCCTGTCAACCCGCTTGTCCTGGGGTGGTTATTCCACGACGCTAATCTATTCTCAACAGCTTAATAAGTCTAAACGGACTTAAGAGTTTAAGACTCGTTTAGATACAGCACTGTTTTCAAGGTTTTGCAATGAGTAAAATTTGATTTAGTTTTACAACAACGCTTGTATTTTTGTTTATAATGGCTTTTGCTGGGCCTCGGCGTAGTATTTTTTTGGGCCAGTTTGTTTGACATTTTCAAATTATAATAATGCTAGATTCTTCTGCACGGCCTACTTTGTTGGCATGTCAGCTTTTGATGGAAAGGTTTTTTGAATAGTGGAAAAAAATGGATGGTCATGTACTTGGATTCTTGTCCGTGTAATGACGACATCAGACACGAACTGTGTGAGCATCATTTCCAAACACAACAACAACATGAACGTAGACAATGGATATTTGTGGATTGGAAGAATATTCGTTCTTACATGTATAATAAATTAATAATGTTTTCTTTTTATAACCAAAAGTTATAAGGCTATGATTAACCTGACTCTCTTAAGGTGGGATTCTTAACGTAAAATTTGTCTTTTTAAATTATTATTTTTTTTTTTACATTTTTCTCGCTAAGAGACGACTCTTATGAGACGACTCTTATGGTTCTTATTTAAGAGACGGTTCTTAGGTTTTCTTAGTTAAAAGTTAAGATACGTCTCTTAGAAAAGTTAAAAATCTCACCTTAAGAGATTCCGTTTAATATTGCTCTAAGGCTCGTTTGTTTATGTATATGCTATAGCGAGTCTTCATCCAAATGCATTGCCTACATTCATCATTCAGATATGTTGACAAAAAGAAAAATTAACCTTTAGATATGCATTTTCCAATAAATTCATTGTTGAGAACAATATTTTTTGTTCAAACAATAATTCACCAGCCGACTATTGTCAAACATATTTTATAAATTAAAAGTTAAACCGGTTAATGATTTATTTGGGCGGTTACATTATTTTTTCGTGATCTGAAATGTTTTTAGCAGTTTTAGAGTTGTTAAAGGAAAAATATGTTCATGTTAGCAGTTATGTTGCAGCTCGCTAGACCAAAGCGAAAATAAACATCGACGAGAGATCTAATAAGCATTGACAAAGTCTATATTATGGAGTGAGGCCGACATATTTTATTGGCGATTAAGCATTCATAATCTAGTAACGAGTAGGACAAAATACAAGCATAAGCTTCTAACTGAAATAGAATGAGGAAATACCACTTTTAAACCTGCAATAACTCAGCTATTAACTAGAGTTTTAACATTAACATATAAATAAGTGACAAGTAATGAAATAATTACACAAAGTCACATTACTTATTTTCGATCTAGTTCTAATGTAGTTCAATATGTACTTTTAACAAACTCAAACGCACATTGCTTTAAACCAAGTGCGAAAAACATAACTCTATGCGTGCAAGAGACACATCTCTACTTAAGAGGTGCTTATCTAAACTTTTGAAATTGACTTTATCCGGGCATTCTTTTTCCCCTGTGGCGGCTGGGACTTTCGATCCATGTATGACTAAATTGGTCTTACCGATTTTTTCTTTTAAAGGTTTTGAAATTGAGTTTTTGTTGTTTTGCTTTTCTAGAAGAAAAACATTTTTAAACAAAAAAAACTTATTGATAATATGGGCCAGCCATGATTGGTTAATGCTTTTTATTTGACTTTAAAAATCCAGTTCACAAAATGTATATGTGTTAGCATTTTTATACATATTAATTAACAGGTTTTCAAATATAATTTTATATATCCTTCTATTTAACAAACTACTAATTAAGTATACTAAATTCCAATTTTGTTTTACTTTGGACAAAGGCTAAAATTAGGTATTCTTTAATTTTAAAATAGTATGATGTCGCCTTCCAAATTTATTTAGTATTATATATCAGCATTTCTACTCTTTAGTATTGTCTCTAATATTTCATTGTTTTACTATAATGTTCTACAATATCCTTTTTCTTTGTATAATTAGAGTGTGGAAAAAGTGGATAACACATTATGATGTCTAAATGACGTACGGATTATGTGGCCATCGACCATAGAGGCTTTTGGCCGTACGGACAACAAAAGTTTAGTATCAAAGTCCAATAGTCTATTTTTGGCGACAATATTTCAAATATTCTTTTGAAAGACAAAACTTTAAGTGTTCGCGCTTAATTCATACTATATGAATGATGCACATCACAAAGTCAAATACGACTTATATCTTGTTACAATTAAATTAGGCAACACTATTTTCTTGAAGTTTTTTTAATCTTATACGGAATACATCTCCCAAAAACGAACATCAACATCACAAATTCAAATTTGACTTATATCTTGAAATGATTATTTTAGGCGACACCATATGCTTGAAGTTTTTTCATCTTCTGTGGAATATATCTCCTTCAAATTCAAACAATACCATCACAAATTCAAATCCGATTTATATAATATGAAACATATAACTAATAATTACCTATAAAACTTAGTAGAAAACTAGATATTGAATTTAGGAGGGAGTTAAATTAGGTTACCTTTATGAACCTCCAAATTTGACCAGAATCTTTTGTACGTTTATGATCAAGTGGTACACATATAAACACAACACGAATTGTGCGAGAAAACACGTTTTGTTCTTTGTCATGAACATAGACACACACACACGCATATACGTAAACAAACGGGAGCATGTAAAACAAGCGTTACCTTTTTGCTATGGGTCTGAAATTCATATACGCAACCGCCCACTTTTTTTTCTTTTGGTACACCTTATCTGATTTTTTCTAGAAATATTCTTAAGATATATCTAAAAAAGATTCAACAAAATATTTTTTTTTAAATAACCTAAATAATTTTTATTAAAGAGTGTAAATATATACGTATACCCATTGGGTTAAATAATTTAGAATTAGAGTTTAGAGTTATGAGATGTACTTTTAGAGGTAAATTTAAAATTAAAAAATTATTAAAATTTTCAAAAAAAAATATTTTAGTCATTTTTTTCTTAAGATTTATTTTGTGACAAAAACTTAAAAATGTCTATTAAGAGATTTGCCTTCTTTTAAGTGAATAGATTTAGTTTTTTTCCTAACTTATAATTTGAACTTTTTACGAAAAATGATGTTTTTGGGTTGTATACCGCACAACCTTATTTTAGTGAAAACTTAAAAGATGCAAAAAAAAATTAGCATTGAACATAAGAATTAGGTCATGAATTACAATGTTTAATTTGTTGGGTTTTAAATATTTAGCAGAGAACTAATGAAGAATTGAGTGTATATCTTGATCATATTATAAAGCTCTATTGCACCAAAAAGAAAATATTATAAAGCTCTATATTGGTAAAATATATCTTTAACACCCTACCTTTTAGATTAATTATGTATATTTTACATACATACACACAAAAACATAAGACTTTGACCTATAAACTACAAAGTGATCAGAAAATCATTATGGTCTCTAAACGAAGAACGGAACCGCCAAAAATTGTCATGGTGTAGTATACAGCAATAAATAGTTGACAGGGAGACATCAGACATGTATACCTTTAGAAGGTCCATTGAAGAACAATACACATGATAAAGAAAAAAAAAAGCATGTCAAAATCACAGCATTGAGTCGATCACAAAGTGTTTATGTCCAATCCAGGAGTCAAAATTTAACAACTCATCCAAAAATCATCGTTCAACTCAACACATAACAAGTGGGACCTACATGTCTATTATTGAGTTCCACGTGTTCCTGTCTTAAATGGTGCTTGATACATACGCGTGTAAAGCGGTAAAAAACCCTACGCCGTGATTTCAATTATATGGAGGCTTTCTTTTTACTTTTTTTATTTAATTACATGCCAATTCATTAACACGTGTCGTCAACCCATTAGGCACTTTTGTAATCCCATGAAACAATAGTTATGACTCCATTAACTTCTGCACGTAGACTTTTTTTTTAAGAAAGGAGACAAGGTGCCCAGCTCGATTTGTCTCCACAACATTTCATATTCTCGTGATTTGGGGAGGTCGAATAAATAATTGGAGTTCAGAGCCTAAAATTTTGGCACAGCCTGAGTTCTGCAATATAGTTTTTTTTTACTAAATTCTTATCTGCACGTATAGTTGCTTATATAGTTCTTTTTATCTTTCTACTTGTGTTTCCTAGTAAATATCAGTTTTTCAGGCTTTTCTTGCGTCTTGTAATCTTTTCAATTATCATAGTCTCGCAATTGTAGAGATGATATAAAACGGAATACCAATGTAACTAATAATTAATTAAAAATATTACTTAAGATTTTGCTGGGATGCATGTGGTTGATCTTGTGGTCATAAAAAATAAAATACGTATCAAATATACAGTTTATATGGTGAATTATTTGGACCTAGTTTGTTTGGCTCATACGTTCCCATTAGTACCTTTTGGAAAACATGACATAAGTCAATGATGTAATTATTAAAAAATTGATTTCATGTCTATATCAGGAAATTTTAGCACCTCATATCATTGAGTCAAATATTGTATTGAGAGGATACTATACATATGTAGAAGTCAAGCTGGCCAAAATATAAAGTAGATATCAATAATATGGAAACTCTATTACTAATAATGGTATGAATATAAACTATAAAACATAAGTAAGAAAATAGCAAGAAAACAAATAGTATTTTACATGTAAACAAATTTAAATGAACAAAACAATTCTTCACATTACAACAAGTAAAAAACGATACAGTAATGAATTTTGTTTTGTTTCTTGAAATTATATGATAAAACCATTAACGTCCAAGAAATCAGGAATATCAAATTTCATGAGATTACTGCAATAGCTTTCCATCTCATCCTCAGTGCTGCAACTACTACTGTTGACGTGAGTCGTTGAACCGGAGTTTAACGTAGTGGGGCTTGAGGATGGTGTGTTCAAGATCGAATCAGCGAAGCTGAAACTCTGTTCTAAATAAGAAGGATCTAGTACAAAACTAGAGCTTGCATAATCATTGAACGTTGGAATATTGCAATCTTGGACCATCGTATTCGAGGTTGAAGCGAGAGTATGTCCTCCAAAACCATTGAGTTGATGGTCCATGTCATTAACCTGAGCTTCATTGGGGAATGGCGGCAAGCAAGACTGAGGTTCTTGATGTTCGGTTTGGTATTGATTTACTCCGGTTTGGTTAACGTCATGATGATAAACCGTGTGGTTCTCTTGAGTTCTCGAGTCATGATCTATCATTAGCTTTTGGTAGTTTTGGTTCTGAGAGAAGAGTGAGGTAGCGAGCTTGAGTATCTCGGGGTTAACCAATGGATAATGTTGCTTCTGACGCTGAGCACCCATCATGAGTGTTGACATGTTCAAATGATGTGAAGACGAATTGTATAGAGATGATGCTAAGATGGATGAGATGTCTAGGAGATCGAGACGTGGACTGTGAGTCACTGGATCGATCCCCATTCTAATTAGCTTCTTTCTTATATGCGTGTTCCAAAAGTTTTTGATCTCGTTATCGGTTCTTCCGGGCAAACGCGCAGCAATAGCAGACCATCTATAAAAAGTTAATAATAAAAAGACACATAAGAATCTTAAACTAGTTCAAAGTAAGTATTGTCGGAAAAAAAGAAGAAGTTAAACTCACTTGTTTCCTAAGAAGCTATGAAGTTGAATAATTGTTTCTTCTTCTTCGAATGAGAATCTTCCTCTCTTTATATCTGGTCGGAGATAGTTAGTCCACCTTAATCGGCAGCTCTTGCCACATCTCTGCAAACCTGATAGTTAAGAGATGAGTTATTATTAAAAAAGGAAACAATATTATTAATAAAAACATGATTTTAATTTAAGAAACATACCAGCATTTTTGGGGAGGGTTCTCCAGTTACCATATCCATGTTTTTGGATATACTCAATGAGCTTGTGGTCTTCCTCTGACGTCCATGGCCCTTTCTTGAGACCGTTCTTCTCGCAACAAGGTGATCGTCCCATTTTAATTAATGTTTTTGATGATTAATGATAAATCACAAGAAGTTGATTAATCTGATTTTATCAATTATGAGCTAATCAGAGAGTTTAAAGGAGCTTATGAGAAAGAGAGAAACAAAGGTCGTATGGTACGTAAAGGAAAGTACGAAGTATATATAGGCATTGAAGAAGAGGGGAAGTCAAAATGGTTCGGTGCCGTCCTCTTTCCCAATTAGTATACGTGTCCCTTTAATTTTCTTATTTACAAAAAAAAATCGAATAATGTTGTGTTTATACTTTATACCATGGTATATGTTATATTATGACCATGCCTTTTTATTGGCTTGATTATTTTTGTTTTGAGTTTGTTGCTGTGCACAAAAAAAGAGAGTTTGTTTTTATGTTACATTTATAATAGTGTTTAATGAAATCTTATTTGGAAACTAAACGCATAGATGCAAATCGCATATTTTAAAGATGCATAGCACTGACATAAAATTAAGTTAAATATTAAATCTTCGTTTTACACATATAATCTCAAATGATCTTTTGCTTTTTGATAAATAAAACACTATATTTTCGTAAAACACTATTCACAAACTCAAAAGAACACCGACCATGTTACAAAACAAACTAGGATTGTGAAAGGTTCTTCTTGAAACAAGTTGTGTCACTGTTTCCTCGTGAGTATTGTTGAAATTACTAAACGTTTGCTGGAACGGTGATCAACATTTTGTTAAAAAAATAATAAAAGTGTCTTATTAAGCTTAATAAGCTTGTTGTATTGGAACTTTGATACTCTTAAAAATAGCTGTAACGTTGAAAATGCAGTTTTGTTAGTCTTATTCATCATGATCGTGAAATATATTATATGAGTCAAACAACCTAAGATCATTTTCCAAAGTAAAACAAAAGTAACCTTTATTCTCATCAATTTCTCAGCAATAATCATTGATACTCTTTAAAAATGGTTACAAAATCAAGGAATTAATAAAAACATATAAAATTATTAGTTCTAGCATATGGGATTCGATGTACCCATGTTTAACGTAAACGTCATACTCACATGTAGAAATTAACTTGTAAAAGAAATACGCTTTAATAATCTCATATTCAAATCTCGTTGTTGGAGAGGTGATTAATTAACATAATGTAGTTCTTGTAGTTAACGCATACGTATTGGTATTACTGTATTGGTTACTGAAAAAACGAAAATTGTAATTTTATGGTACTTTTATATGCATACAAAAAATATATAGCTGCTTCACAGCTTTGTTAACGCTTAAGTATTGGTATTATTAGTCTGTATCAATTAGATCAATCCTAAATTATTGATATAGATTATGCATAATATATATCTAGATTCTGATTAGGCATGGGCATTTCGAGTATCGGTTCGATTCGGTATTTTGGATATCGGGTAATTCAGGTAGGAGGCTAAAAGATCAATTTACTACTTGTCATATTTTCGATTCGGTTGGATAGTTTCTGGTTTGATTCAGATAGTAAAACTAAGAACCAGAAAATACGTGACACGTTTTTCATTTAGTTTCAGTTCCAGTTCGGTTAGTTCACGTAGTTTAGGATAAATATCGAATATTTTGGGTAAATTATTGAATAATTAAGATAATTCAGATAAAAAATTGGATATTTCAGATTACTTTGGAAACTAGGATAAAAATATCTGGATACTTTCAAATATTTTTGGGTAATTCAGATATTTTATAATAATTTAGTTTTCTTCAACTATTTTCTAATACTTTTACTAGATTTTTAATTTATAAATATGTATTGAAGTATGTTATATGTATATATAATTAACCTTTATATATTCGGGTATCCGTTCGGTTCGATTTGATTATTTTGGATATAAAAATATAAAAACATTTAGATATTTGAGAGTTTCGGTTTCGAGTCTAAATTTGAGTATTTTGGTTCGGTTCCAGTTTGATTCTTCGATTTCAGTTATCTTGCTGAGGCCTAATTATGATAATGAAAGTAACACGATCAAAGGGTAGAGGATTGAGGAAAGAGCGTTGCTCTCCAAGCTTTAAGAGAAGGTTTCACATTACCTGTCGCGAAGATATGAAGATGCCACGTTCGTTTCTCCCTCTCAGTTTCAACTTGTATCGTGTTTCTTTTTTCTCTGGACTGAATTTTCCACTTTTTTTGTTTAAAAAGTAAACGACAATACCAAAAAAAAACGTATAATAACAAAAATACATACGTTACAAATTACACATAACTTTGAACACCCAACTCTTTTCGGCTCGAACTATACTATGATACTTGGCTCTCTTAGACCCTCACCTTAAACAAATCTGCGAAATTGCCTAATGTAGGTTATATATATATATATATATAACAATTAATGATTTAAGTAATAAATATTTGATATTAATTTTATATTTTCTATAATTTTATTTAATTATATATTATTAAAATAAATTAAATAATCACATTAATCCTTCTGTATATATTATATTTCAAAATTTTAAAAATATTCTAAGTTACTAAAATTATTAAAACACATTGAAAAATTTGTGATCAGTGATTTAAATTTTTATTATAACAAGGTACAAATGATCACAATACTATATGAGTCACACTTAATAAATATTTTTATATATATATATATATATATATATATATATATTAAAGTTTAAAATAAACTATATACCATATAAAAACATAAATATTTTAATTTCAAAACTTTCATCAAACAAGTATTGAGAACTTAATATTTTAATTTTAAATTTTGCACTGAATTTTTAAAAAGATTATAAATTTATAAAACTATTAAAAATATACAAATTGAGAATTTTGTTATCAATGGTTTTAAATATGTGTTACAAAAATACGAATGATCATAAAATCATATAAATAAAAATCCTCATTTGATAGATAGTTATACTAAAAATATATTATATATTTATATTAATATCAGTTAAATTTAATTATATATTATGTAAATAGATAAAGTAACTGTTTAGATTTATTATAAAATGTAAGTAAACAAGAGTAAATGTTTTGATTTGTGTGTTTGCGCTAGTTTAATGATATAAATAATAATTATTAATTTATCAATTCTTCAATATAGAATTATTATTTAATTATTTCATATTTTATAAAACAACACAAAATAGTTAATAGTAAGTAAAAATATATGTATATACAATTTTCATTTCGCGCAAATCTAGTTTACCTGTAACATTAGTGGTCATACTGTCATAGTATATATCGTCGGCCGTCGATGTCGGATTCGTACTGATCTTCATTTCGAACTGATCAAGTTTTCACTCGTTGAAATAATGATACGGCTGACTTTCTTAACATGTACTCCTATTTGATGAGCTTAAGATAATAAACTATTTTAAATGTAGAGAAATAATTTAGGTAAAATATTGGACCAACCGTTTCGTTTGGATTCCAGTTCCATAAATTTACTAAAGTCAATTATACATAGCGCATTTAATTCGAATGACAATAATGGAGTTTGATACTCTTTGCCGAACTTAGAATACATCAATTGTGGACAGACTGTGATAAATTTACAGACAACATATTATTCACAATCAATATGCGACCGTGTGTATATTTAATTTGTATATAATATATGTAAATATTAGTATATGCACTGTCAGCATATTATATAGCTGTTATTGCTATCTGTTTCCAAAAAAAATGAAGACCAATATTTTGGACCTATTAGCTTTTCATGTGTGTGTGGCTTTGAGTATAGACAAATTTAAAACACTAGCATATATTCAGACTGCCCTACGAGTGGGAATCAAATTAGCAACTAATTTAAGTAATCAGAGTAAATGATTAAATTGATTATTACTAATTAAAAATATACATATTTGTTTAAATTTTGTATATGTTATTGTATTTGAAGACTAAATAAACCTTGTTATCTTAGTAGTTGGTTATGGTTTTTTAAAAAACAAATATTATTTGTTACTTGTTAGAAGATGATATATATACTTTTGTAATATATGTCTTAATTATAAATTAATATTGGATGTGAGTTTACATCATATTTCTTGTGATTTTCCGTAGTTTGATAACCTAAAAAAATCGTGAAATGCTCTTCTTTTTAATTGTTGTTCTTAGATCTTCAACACAGTTTAAAGTAGCAATTCTCTCAATTAAAATTAACCATTAGAAATAATGTCAGAATAATATCAGAAACCAACAAAATAAAGTTGGATGAATTCACAATCAACTTGGATTTCAAATCTTTTTTCTTAATTCTCTTACTTTTTATTACAATTTTTTAAAAAAAGGAAAACCTCAGAAATCTTAGCGTTTTCAACTTTTCCAAATAATTGGAAAGTTTTATTACTATTAGAAAATAGTTAATGAGCTTAATCACTAAAAACCCTATATTATTTGATGACTACATGTACTCTCCATGGCGTACTAAATCAACGTAACGCATTAAGGGTCTCATTAGTGTAACCGTAGCGGTTGTAGTTACGGTTGCAGGTATTTATGGATATGGGTGATTGTATATTTAACTGTTATTAAGAAATTAAGACGACTCTCTCTCTCTCTCTCTCTCTCTCTCAATCTCTCTCTCTCTACCTCCCTCCCTCCCTCCCTCACATTGGGTGTTTTTTGTATATTTCACTTTGTTTATATTATTATATCCAACAAGGTATAGTATATATGTCATATTGCAGTATGTCTAATATTCAACACTGGTACATTTTCTACAATTTTTCAATCCCACAAACTGCTGGAAACATTTACAAATCTATAATATCACATTTTATACTATACAAACGAATGTAGAATAGAAACAACATGTGTGAAAAGATGTTGAAGGTGCGTGTTAATCAGTTTCCTCTCTCTCTCTCTCTCTCTCTCTCTCTCTCTCTCTCTCTCTCTCTCTCTCTCTCTCTCTCTCGCTCTCTCTCTCTCTCTCTCTCTCTCTCTCTCTCTCTTCTCTCTCTCTCTCTCTCTCTCTCTCTCTCTCTCTCCCCACACACACACGCACACACCATTATCCTCCTCTTCCTTCTCTTGTGTGGCAAAGGATTATTATTGCCGGAACTTCTATTTTGTGTCTTTCCAAACTATTTCACAACTTAAAAACAGTGCACATATATGTACTATGTATGTTGTAATGAAATTGTTATGAACTAATTTTGCTATACTATTTGTTTAATGCATATGGTATAGTATAATTCGTCAACTGTGCATTTCGCATTAAGCGCATAGTCACACAAGAAAAAGAAGTTTTTTGTCATTTTTTGTGTCAAATTGACACAGCTCCCCATAAAATCCTTACATGGTTAGTTTCTTAATTTTACAACTCATTATGTATATCTCACAAATTCACCCTTTAAAATTTTAACTAAATATTTTTATTTTTTATTTATATAGTTTTTTGAAAAAAAAATTTATTCTCCTGCAACTGTTCGCAACGGCCCGCAAATGCTAGCTATAACCAACTTTTGAATTTTAGAGGTTTATAGTGGTTAGAAACGATTTATAGCGTTTTCTATGATTGTTGCAAAACGCCAACAACTGGTATCAACCGTAAAAGTTACGTTTGCGGGTGATAGCGGAAAAACCAGGGACGCTCTAAGTTATATCTTAATCATCTTATTCTTGTCAATCCAAATTATTAGGAACATCACGCATACTAAAAGTTAAATATTCTTAATTTCTTATGTAACGATTTCTCCGGGAAGTCTTATAATCTATTTTAGCGACTATTTAAAGAAGCTTCATTTAAATAACTTAACGATCTGTAATAGGTTATGTCTTAGTGCTTGAGTCTGAAGAATCTATCGAGTGCAACGACAAACGAAATCGTTACAAGTGCGAACTTATGCCATTGAACCAATTATTAATTGTTTTTCCAAAAAAATATTATTAATTGAGTCAATCCAAATTAAAAATTAATAACAAGGTTAGGTGTTAATGCTATATTAGGTTATAATCTGTCGATAACTAGCTAGGGCTTTTCTTGCGCATGATGTATCACTTACCACAACGAGAAGCCCACGTGTATAAATTGTTGAACAAATCTCATGAGTTGATTAACATTTTTGACAAATTAATTAATTGATTATTTGTCGACAAAAAAAAATTAATTGATTATTTATGTACACAGAATGATTCCATAATATTATACGTAACAAAAATCGCAATTAACAATTTGATTTGATTATTTGAAAACATACACTAAGTGTTTAATTTTTATTATTTTGGTTGTTGATATAATTTCATATTTATTTAGTGGTCTTTAGCGAGCCACAGAGATACAATGTGTATTGAATAATTCTTCAAATAAAATATGAAGATAATAAATTAATAAACATACACTGTTCTCGTATAGATTCATTTATATTATTCATTATTAAAAAGTTTTTTGATTCGTATAAACAAAAGCCTTTGAACCCTAAACAGTTGAAAGGTGCAAAGTCACCAGGCAATGAGCAAAGGTCCATTTGTCCATATATAACAAACAATATACTTTGATACGATCAAAATCGTAATAGTTGTGCAGTTGATGTTGCCACTTAAGGCACTTACGTAAGACTTCATGCAAATTATATTTAATATACGTACGTATTGCATTATCTATCTTATTAAAGTAGAAGTACTTTATGATTTTGTTTGGAAACATGGATAGTGAGGATTGTTTGGATACATGAATAGCAGTATTAAAAATAATTTCTTTTATTTACAAACTTAGCCTTTACATTTACAATAAATCTATCTTATTAAAACTGTAGTACTCATAAAATTTCACCCTTATTTTTTCTTCTTATTTACCATTCTGTGCCATTGAATAATTTAAAAGAAATTTTATTTACGGGCTGACTTAATAATTTTTTTATCTAACCGAATAAATTCAAAAACAAGCATAATATTAACAAGATAGATCCAAAAATCTACCCCTTACGTTAACAATATTTTTTATTTCCAAATTACAACCCACAAAATAAAAGAAAATCCATCAATCAATTGAAACTAAAATCTAGAGGTTTTCATATATGAACAAAACGTAATAAATTGCTAAAATTGAGATATTCACTTATTCTTATATTTTAAATCATATATTTTCTGTGTTAGACAACCATATTAATTTGTTAGTTATACATTTTTTCTTATTTCAACAAAAATCTAAAATAAAAAAATAGTATTTATATGAAATAATTGAATATTACATAAATTTTATTTTCTAATAGATCAAACAATAATAAAATATGAACAATTTCAAACATATAAAACACATATAAAACCAAACACAATTATATATGTTATATATTACAATTTACTATAACACTCATGCGGGTGTTAGTCATGGTCATCTAAGTACTCATCGACTACAATTCGGTCTTTCTGAATGTTGGGGTTCAAAATGGTTTTACATGAATATACAGACGGTGTCGAGTAGGATCATTCAAGGTCCAGGTAAGTTTGTAGGAACCTAAAAATATTTTAAAACTGTTGGTTTACAAATATTATTAAATAATTTTAAAAATAAAAATAAAAATCAAAACACGCGCTTATAAAGCGCGGGTCAAAATCTAGTACCTGTTAATTTGATTACAAGTTTTGTAAGCGCGGATCAAAATCTAGTACATGTTAATTGATTACAAGTTTTTTATTGATTTTTTTTTTGTCAATTATTGGGATTTGATCGATAATAGAGTTGATGGGTACGTTGACGATATTAAATGTTATCTTATGAATTTTGGAGGAAAGACAGCAAAACTCGAGAAGTCTCTGGAAAATTGGATAGATTCATTTTTACTTATTCTTTTCACGATTAATTAGTTGATCAAAAATCTCTGCGAAAATTACAAAATGATTCATATTAATTAAGTACGAGTTTGTATTTGATAATATTAATTAAATCAATGTGACTGATATTCTACTCTCGTTTATGATCATGTTACCTTGGAATTGATAAAAAAAAACATATATATATTTCATTGATCAAATGCAAATGTTGATACATCCAGTAAAGAGGGACGTACATGGGAAGACACTTAATGAGCATTAGACACATAAGCACTTTGGTTGAATTAAGTAAGATAACTTATGGGTTTGATTGGTCGGAGTTGGTTCCACTAAGCCATCATCGGCTAATCCTTACCCAATGGCTAACTTCTTATACTTTGCAGTGTTTACCGGCAGCTGATTTAGTCGTTTATTCGCGAGCTCTTTATTTAGTGGAAAAATTCCAGTTCTGATAACAATTTTCAAATTTACTATTAATAAATAATTATTTTTAAAAATATTTTAACTTTTTGATAAAAACATATTAACTAATTTTTCTAAAAATTTATAAACTCAACATCACCCCTTTAACACTAAACCCTAAAAAATAATCGCCAAAGTGTAACCTAAATGTTAATAGATTTTTGATTGATGATATTTCTGAAAAATAATATTTAACTTGTGGTATTCTTAACAATTTTTATTATTATTTAAAAATAATATTTGTTTAAATCAACTTTTTATTTATTTAAATCAACTTTACCTTACATATATGCTCAGTCCCAACTTGGGAAGGTATAAACCCAGTTAGTGTTTCCAATAAGTCTTTTTTTTAAATCCTTTTTTTTATGGGGTGGGGGCGGGAAGTTTTTTTGGTATTATTATTATTATAAAACATAATTAAGTACTATTTAGTTACTAGGTTGCCTTGTGAAATGCATGGCCCAAATATAACTTGACCCAACATCTTACTAAAGAGTTGGATCAAGTACTATTTAGTTACCAGGTTGGTTCGAATTTTTTAATTTCAGTTCAATATCAACTGGATTGATTAGTTTAGACTTTAAACCAATAAAACCAAGCTAAACTTTCGTCTGTGTGGCTTTGGGTTTTGATATTTAAAAAAAGAGGTAAATAAGTTCATATACTTAGAATGTGTGCAATTAAGACGAGCATGAAAGATTGTGTGGAACTGTTACTATATGATACTTCTAGTGTGGATGTCGTTTACCCAACTATTTCCACACCAGAAAGGGTAAACGACCTATTTCCACACCATAAATATCGTATAGTAACAGTTCCACACAATCTTTTATGCTCGTCATAATTGCACATATTTTAAGTATATAAACCTAACTGTACACATTTTAAATATATGAACTTTTTTACCCTCATTTTCAAAAATCGAAACCCAAAACCACACAGACTAAAGTTTAACTTGGTTTAGAATTTAAACCGACATCAAACTAATTAAAATCATATCAAACCAGTTGGTATCAAACTGAAATTAAAACCCGACCCAAACTGGTATACAAATATAATTTGACCCAACATCTTACTAAAGAGTTGGATCAAGTACTATTTAGTTACCAGGTTGATTCGGGTTTTAATTTCAGTTCAATATCAACTGGTTTGATCAGTTTAGATTCTAAACCAATAAAACCAAGCTAAACTTTCGTCTGTGTGGTTTCGGATTTCGATCTTTGAAAATAGGGGTAAATAGGTTCATATATTTAGAATATATGCAATTAAGACGAATATGAAAGATTGTGTGGAACTGTTATTATATGATACTTCTGGTGTGAAAATATGTCGTTTGCCTGGTAGTTAATATCCAGAGTTCCAAACATCCATTTTCTGATATCATACATCAAAGATCCTATATCTCGATACGTTCCCATCTTTAATGATAATGTTAACTAATTCCTGAAAAATTAATCACTTTGAAACTACACATGCTTAAACTCTTGTGACCACAATATTTGAAGTGAGAAACCGAATCCCAGCGCTTCTGCGGTGAAGTAGCTATAAGCAACTTGATGCAACCTGATTTGATCCAAAAGTTTATATATCTGTTCAAATCTAATATAAAAACTAGATATACTAAAATCAAATAAAGTTTTGAACTTACAGTAAGAAACACAAGTTAAGAGAACAAAAATATAATCATTTATTTATAGAAAAATTGCTGTCAAAGACGATATAATTTATCTAGTCACAGCCCACTTTTATATTACTTGATTTAACTGGTTTAATTTAGACCAACTTAGATTGTTTTAAGCTAATTTAAAATGATTTATAAACTAAATTAATTATGTAAATCGGATTTTAAGAAAATGTTTTTAGTTCTCAACATTTTTTCTGTGTAAACGGACACCTAGACACTATCTAAACCGATTTTTAAAACATTGTCCATCACAAAGACTGTAATGTATACATATATAATTTTAATCATTACAACACATTGCATCAATGATAAGAATGATATTGCAAAGATTATTGTAAGAACTTTATTGAAACATATTAGATTTAGCATTGCAATTACGTACTCTGAATATTAATTTACGTGGTCAAGTACAATGCCGAGTGAAGCAGGGTAAGCCATGAGACCCGCTTTCTTACAAAGTCCTCCAGTTAGGGGTTGGCACGAGGCAAATTCTTGCTGTTTTAGCTATACTTGTTATCCGACTTACCCCGTCCAAGTATTGTAAATTTGGGTTTGTTACTTGACTTGTTTTAAGCAAGTACTTGATCTTTCAAGTATCCGTCCGAAAATATAATACTTGCAATTACTTGATTTCCCCCATTATCCATATAATATGGATCAACGCCAAAACATTAAAACTGATTTTATGTATATCCATGTCTAATTTGTGAGTAAAATAACTTTGACCATATATGTAAAGGTCAAATATATGAGTATTGATGTTGAATAAAACAAAAATATAAGAGTAGATTAAGTTTTCTTAAAAAATATTTCCGACATGGGAGTATTGATGTTGAATAAAACAAAAATAGTCATGCATACACTAGATTGTTATAGATTTGTATCTCAAACTCATTTGTTATATATATTCCACGGACCCATTAGTTATATCAAGTCCATGGAAAAGATATTTTATACAAATCTAAATAGAATTAAGTACTTCTTACGAGTAGCAAGTATTAACAAGGCGAGTACTACCTTTTCTTCCACTACTTGTTACTTGACCCGTATTTACGAGTAATACATTCTTGCGACTTGATACTTGACTTGATAACGACCAGTAATTGTTTTTTCAAATGAGTACGAGGCAAGTAGCGGGTATTATTGCCCACCCCTAGCTAACGAGCTTGATCTTGTGTTTACGAAAAAGGAGAGACCCTAACAAATAATGGTCCATTTTACAAAAGGAAAAGGCCGAAAACTCTAAAGCCCAAGATACAAAAGGCCCAAAATACCAAATCATTATACACCACAAATATTCGAGCACAACAAGCAACGAACATAACGGATAAGTGTTATCCTCATCTTTATCTCCATCTTCTAACTCATCGAGAAGGAAAACAAAGAGATTTTGGTGTCACAATGAACGTTGCCACCTATCATCATCACTCAAATTTCACGTTAAATCCTCACATAGACAAGATTTCAGCTAAGACTGGACAAGCAAGCTCAAATAATGCTACATTCATGACAATAACACGAGGAAGAAGAATACGAAAGATGGGACTGTGTTTGGTAAGAGCATGTGTCGGAGAAGATCAAAGTAAGCCCGAGAGAAGAAGTTTCTTGAGCTTAGCTGAAGCCGGTCTTGTCGAAATCTCGGGCCTTGGGGCACACGAGAAGTTTCTCTGTCGACTAACGGTAAAATAATTAAATTATAAGTTTATAACCCTATGTTTATTGAATATAATTATTTGCAATGCCAAATTTAAGTTAAATATTTTTTTTTAATTTAACTAAGAGTTATATTCTTATAACTTGGTGCGAGTGAGTTATTTAGGAAATGAAACATCAACTTTACATAGAAATCTGAATACATTCATCTTTGTGAAAAAAATAATTAACACATACATAATCAAGAACCGCATTATAGTTAACAGCACTGGTGTATCTGCATAAATTAAACAATTAGAATTTAATTTTTTGCAAAAAAAAACGAAGAAAGAATCATGTACATTGATTCTTGAGATATAAATATGTACTAATTTCGGAGATATTTGTAACTAAAAATGTACAGATATCGTCACTGAATTTACTAAGGGTGATATCGGAGCAAGAAGGATGTTCAATAGAAGAGTTAAATGCTGGAAAAATATGTGACTGGTTCTTAAAAGATAAGCTGAAGAGAGAGCAGAACATGGAATCTGCCGTTCTTCAATGGGATGATCCTGATTTTCCATTTTAATGTTTTCTTTATCATCACATTTAAGATGCAAAAGAGTATGTATGATCTTGCACTGGACAATATTGAGTCGGTACTCGATTTGAAGATATTAACTTCTTATTTACAACAAGATGAGTATATGTACACGTATAGTATGTCTTAATTAATGTGGTCTACATCATCCTAAACAATAATATGTATATGTGGATCGGTTAAAATAGTTGTTTCAGAACTAACTCTTCTGTTTGTCTCCATGGACTTCATTCATAAACTTGTATTGGACTTGGCTTAATACAAGTCTATGAATGACATAATGTGCTCGGTACATTTTTATTTTTAGACTACTTGACTTTGTGTAGTTATAAACTTAAAACTTTAGGGTAATGATTTTGGTTCAAGATTATTTGATGTGGTATACATTGAGGAGGTGAATAAAGTGTAGACAAGACAAAAAAGGGTTTCTGTTGTTGTGTAAAGATCATGCCAAGCAAGAAAATTGACTCTCTTTACGATGGTTAGAACATGATGAGATGCAATAATATATGTTTTTAGATTCCATCATAAATCAACACACATAGACAACACAGAAGTTCTAATACATTTTCTTGTAGTATTTAATATAGTTTACGACCAGCAAGAGATAATAACATCATCTAGTAGTACTTTTATGTTATTATTAAGCTATCACATAACGACTGTTAGACGCATTCCCCAGCCTTCTGCTTCTTCCATCTGTGAGCAGCTTCAAGAATCTTAAGATTGGCCGTTTGTGATTCATCTGGGAACAAATAATCAATGTATTCTTGGTACCTGCCAAAGATTCAAACAAAGTTTTTAGTCACATTTAAGCATCATTACCATTTCAAAGATAAAGAACATTGAGCAGTTATATGAATGCAATGCAATGCATACTCTGCAGAGCCGTCTTCTATACTGATGGGTTTTCTTTTCTTGAGCTTCTTGGGGAGAAGCGACTGAACAAAACTAACATCCCGAAGGCTACCAAAGCCTGCCTCCATGTTAACCCAATCCTCCAAAAGTGTAGCACGTTCTTCTTTGTGTGCGGAGTCTTTGTAGTAGGCGTTGGCTCTCTCGAAAATGGCTAAGTAGACGAAAGAAAGAAAGGAAAAACAGTTAAAACATGCCACAAGGAATCATCAAAACTGATAATATAACATTGTAGTTTGAAACCTCTAGCACGTCTGATGCAGTCTTTTTTGGTTTCAATAGCAACTTCTTCTTGGTCCGAAGCAGAAGCTTCAAACTTTGCAAAGCTAACCCAAACCTTGTAATGCTTTGTACGGTCCAAAAGTCGCTCATATAAAGCTCGTGTCCTCTCAAACTCCTTTTCTGATATCTCAAAATCAATGTACGCCTGCCATAACACCACACATAGAAAATTTAACGGTCCAATAGATTCACAAGTCTGAGAAATCTTCGGGAAAAGAAGAAGAAACTTACCTTCCATAGCAGCTCAGGCATGTCTAGAGCAGGCTGAGAGATTGCAAGCTCAAAAATAGCTCTAGCTCGGTCTTTTTCAGAAAGAGACATCTCAAACTCAGCATAGCTCTTCCAAGCATAGCAATTCTCAGGAGACCAATCAAGGTACCGCTCGTATAGTTTTCTACATCTATCTATGTTTGCCAACTGGAGCTCCATCTCAATGTACTTCTTGAATATCTATTTTACAGGAAAAAAATGATCAGTATTAAGTAAGACAAAACATGATGAGTTAAACCATTTCCAGAGTTCATGCTTAACTTACCTTGTCTTTAGGAGCTTTTCCGATCGCATTTCCTAGTATCTGCCTTGCACCAGTGAGATTCAATTGTCTGATTTCAAATTGTGCAGCGAGTAACCATATTTTGGCAAAAGAGAACTTGTTGTGGGGGATAAGCTTCAGGCATGCTCTGTAAATGTTTGGTACAAACAATTTATATATACAGCTCTAAAATGAAGTGAAACTATGATGAAATGTAATAAAATGACAAGTTTCAGAAATTATTATTACCTGTAAACATCGCGTGTACGCTCCACATCTTTAGTTTCAATCTCCTCATACAATGCATAATTAATCCTACATACACAACAATGAGTCACAGTGTCAAAATTAAGTAGAATTAAAAAATATATTGTAAGAATCTTGACTCACCAGAGGTAGATGTATCTTTGCCAATAACGTTTCTCCTCGGCAGGTGGAACATTAGCAACGGCCCTCTCATAGATATCTCTAATCCTATCTTTGTTCCCAATACAAGCCTCTTCTTCTTCTTCTAGCCTAAGGTAATCGAACCAGGAATCGTAGTTCAAAGGGTTCTTCTTCACTTCATCTTCGTACTGAAACCTCTTCTTCCCAACAAGGGCTTCCTCAATACCTTCCTTGCCACCGTACTGTTTCTCAAAGGCCACAAACTTTTGGTACAAAGCCTCAGCTCTTTCCTTAGGGATGTGAACAAGAGCATACTTGTAGATACCCCTTGCCCTCTCTACTTCCTTGCATCTTTCTTCAAATTCAGCAAACGCCACAAAGAGAGTCTCAGCTTCTACGTTAACATGGTCTCCAAGAAGCTCCGAGGCGCGTTCGTAAACCTTCCTAGCAAGCTCAACCTGACCACGGTCCATCTCAAACTTTGCATATTGAATATAAGCAGAAACGGTTGGGTGGCAAAGAACATATCTCTCGTAGATGGATCTTGCACGTTCGAACTCTTTAAACTTGAGTTCGAAGTTGATGTAACAAAGCCAACCTTCTTGATCAGGTGACCAGTTCATCCACCGCTCGAATATATGTCTAGCTCCGGCGATGTTCCCGAGCATCTTCTCCATGTGAGCATACTTGTACCAAAGCTGGTCCACACGAGGTAGAACCGTGACGGCACGATCCCAAACGTTTCTAGCACTGTTGACAAACTTGTTCTTCATCTCAAACTCTGCGTACTTGATCCAGACCGTATGGTTCTTGTAGTCTCCTTCTACGGCGCGTTCCCACACGCTCCGAGCACGCGCGTAATCCTTTTGAGACTCTTCCCACTCCGCGTATTTGACCAAGACTTGGACGTTCCATCTCGCGCGCCTGATCTTGTCCTCAAACTCCTTCCGAACTCGGAGCCTGTGGTCGGAAAGCTCACTCGAGTCGGTGATCTTCTGCTTCGGCGGAAGGATCTCGGCCTCTTGCCTCTCTCGAGCTTCTCTTAGAATCTGCTCCGCCGCCGGAGTCTTGTTTTTCACGCGCGTCGTCCAAGGAAGCTTCACTTCCGTGTCCTTACGAGGGATGTACCCTAGGGTACGGTCGGGAGAATCTTTTGCGGATGACATGCAGGAGATCTTTTGCCTCTTTTCTTCTAGGGTTTCCTGATTTTTTTCTTGGAACTCAACAAGATATGATAATTACGTAACATGAAGATGATTATATCAGTGTTGTTAAATGGGCTAGATAGAGTTGGCCCAATATAAACAAACCCGGGTAAAATTTTTAATTATAATTATTAAAATTCGCAACTTTTATTTTTGCTCTCCGGTGAATCAGTTGTGGAAAATAATGAATTTCTATCTATACTAATAAAGTTGGCTTTACTCTCTCCTCCTTGTGCCACATCATCAGAGAAGAGGAGGCATTTTTGGACACGTGTCCTCTTATATCTATACTAATATATGGCTTAGTTTAACCGTAATATATGGTTTAGTTTAACCGTACTGAACTTTTGTATATATTTAGCCCAAATATAAGTTGCAAAGGCCCTCATAAGATCAGATGACATTAGAGCAGGATTAACCCTAAGAGACCCTTAGGGGCTCTTAGTTTTTTTTTTTTCTTTTTTAAAAAAAAAATAAAAAAAAATAAAAACGGATCAATCACGGGCCGCCACGTATCAGTGGGGCCCGCGAACAGTGCAAGAACCCAACTAAGAACACCTCTTAATTAAGAGATTTAAGAGGTGGTTCTTAAGGGAATTAGCGGGTCCCACCCGCTAAGAACCCCCTTAAGAGCCCCCCTTTGTTTATGCTCTTATCTTCTTCACCATTTAAAATAGGGCAACAGGCCCAGTCATTCTCTATCTTCTTCAATTACGTACAACCACTTTATATGTGTATAGAAACCGAAACGTTTTAGCCTCACAACCAAGTAATTTATTGTTTCATGTTAATTACAGCATTGAATAAAAGAAATTAATTTACCACTTTCTCATCCTTCCAGCTTTCTTTTCTCATTACATATATGAAGCCGAATGAGAGGTCACTGCACATCCTATAGTTTCGCCCTCTTCTTCCATATCATACTATCTTTCAGAGCATCGAAAATCATGGAAAATCCCCAATTGCTTCTGTCTGAGTTTAAATGTTGGACGGTGTAATGGTTCTGGTATACGGGAAGGTATTTCTTTACCACTAAATCTCTTATTTTTTAGTTTATGTTAGAGCTTATTGGT
The DNA here is from genome assembly GCA_905132885.1 of Moricandia moricandioides. NCBI lineage: Eukaryota > Viridiplantae > Streptophyta > Magnoliopsida > Brassicales > Brassicaceae > Moricandia > Moricandia moricandioides. The sequence goes on along the minus strand of CAJHQQ010000852.1, from coordinate 4,212 downwards.
ATAAAAGTTTGATTGCACACGTTTGATTGTCTTCTTTTGGATGCAGTCCACGCTGGTCTAGCGATCTATCAGTATCCAACGACTGAACACCTGCTGAGAGAAGGAGGGATTTATGAGCTCAGTTAGTTCATTCGATGCTACGAGGAGTTATCAGTTCTTCAAACTGACCACAACACTGGTTTCTACTAGATTTTTTGAACCAAACCACCTTCCGTCGACGTTAGAGCGACCGTCAACCCTATACCATTGAAGGGTCTTCATATTCGTCTGTTGTGGGCAACTGATTTTACTTGCTAACACGAACACCCACATACCAGGTCAGTCTCTACAGTGGTATGATTAAATACATTTTTTAGACATGATTAATTCTTAACTCATCGCTCTTTGATGCAAGATATTGTTGGGTATGTTTTCGGCATCAAAGCCACATACAACGATGAAAACCATACAGTTCAGAGGATTATGGTCACCATACGGATTGAAGGGTATGTTACAGCCTCGCTCTCTTTTGAAACTTTGTCTCAGTAACTCTTATGTTTAATTTCTCTGAACTTCTAATAACTCACCTTCCCCATTTTGTAGAGGACTAAACATCCGTCTCAGTGTTTTCGATTGACTTGCCACCCTCCTTCATGACAAATTGGTTATCGCAGTTGTTGAGCCTAAGGTGATGGTAGTCACAAACCGTGAATCCTAAGTTGGTCGGAGGTACTGCTTTTTCAGATTGACTTCTAATCTATTAATTAGCTCCACTTATTAATACTCCCTACAGGCTGGCTCTTCCCTAAAAACAACAGTTTCATTACAAACAATTCATTTTTTTTTTTTGCTTATCACCCTCTAAACATTCCAATCAACATGAATTTGTTATGGATTGTGGCCACTTCCACCAAGGTCGACAAAGTATGAAGGTTTTCATAAACTAGAACCGGTTACGGCTGGCAAAGCTTAATTTCATATGTCCTCAACTCTGGCCCACAAGTTCAATCTGAACTTATGTCCTTTATTACTGAATCATCTCTGGTTTAGTGAGACACCTATCAACCTATCTTATGTGAATAGATTATTGAGTTCTTTGCACTGGGGAAGTTGATAGTATTGTAACCACAAATGGGTAGAGTACACTTCCTGCTCGAAATGTTCAAGAAAACTTCAACGTACAACAAGCACATAAGCAAAAAACGCAGTAGGGGTCCTTGAGGTGATTGATCCTTTAAAACAATTAACAGATATTTAGAATGTTTATGCGCAACAGTGTTTCACCAGCCACCACTGAACAATGTCAATGTTGTTCCTTATGCAGGTACTGTGTCCAGTTCTCAGTCTCAGATGGCTCAGAATCAGCTGTCTTTGTCGCATTTGATGGACCAGAAGCTAAATGTGTTCTCTCTCCTTATTGTTTTAACTGTTTGCACTGTGATATGGATCATGCGCAGGGGTTGATAATAATACTGGCGATGATGCCTGGAGCAGGAACTGTTTCATCAAATCCCTCCAATAATGAATCCAAAAAAACCCTACTACCTCCATTGGGATAGGTGGTTGTGGAGATATAGACTGCGTAACCTCCTCTATCAGTGTCGTGCATTATGAACATGTGTCTGGTGGATTCACTTCTGAGGGTGCACAGGAGGAAGGACACACTGAAAAAAAACACGCAAAGGCTTACCTTCTCAGCTTATAGAGTGTGCAAGATCCAATGCTCACAACTTCTTACCTATATGATTTTATCGTTTCTCAAGCTTCAATAAATTCTCTAGGATTTCAATTTTTTTCTTGAATCATTTTCGCTGTTGGTTTTTTCGTTTTCTTTACTTGCTCTCTACGTAAACCTATTGGGTCCACTCCTTTACAAAAAAAAAATACATACTTTACCTTTTCGCAGCATCTATTGGGTCCACTCCTTTACAAAAAAAAAATACATACTTTAACTTTCTGGTTCGGTTATTTTTCGGTTCTAAAGATAAAGATGAGAGATGGTGTAATTTTGGTTAGATAATAAATTATGATTTTGTTTGGTTATTGAGTGAAATTTCCAAAGAAAACTAACACCTCCTTACTTTTCCTACGAGCTTGACACAGCGTTGATATACAAAATAATCGTGAGCACTCAGTTATGGTTCACATGAATATCAATGCGATGACAATCAAGTTTTCAAATTATTCATAGTTTTATAATTTTATATATACATAAGAAGAGTTACATACCCAACATTTAAGGAAGTGTAGCTCATTTCAAACGATCATAAGAATAAATTCCAACGTGACAAAAAAAGAACTAATATTGTCTACAGCGATATTTCACCAACCTCCAAATTCAGTAGGCAAGAACTTGCTCCCCACCAACTAAATTACTTGCATATGCCAATGATTCGAAATTGATTGTCTCAAGTGAGCACTACTATCAACTGCACATTCCCAGAGATCTTACATATAGAATAGCAACGAATTGGCTGGTGGTTGGTAACCCAACAGCTCCTCAGTTTGCAAGGCTACAAGATAGTGGGACTTTTAAAATTACCGTCTGTTTATGTCACATACCATCAAATACTATTCTCTATTTCCTAATTATAAATTAAAACAATTTGTGATGCTCAAACTCCAATATCAACAAAAACACAAGTATCATACATTACCTGATAGTCCACAGGCCACATCTATGAGGCTCACCTCAAATTATTCGACAACTTACGCTTTCTCCACACCTTATCCAACTGACGCGTATCAAAAAAAACGATCACCCCCTTCCTGTTCAAACCGCTCACAACACTAATGAGTGCACACCTACGACGACCCACAACTATTGACCGACCAACAACGCAATAACTAGCCCACAATGCCTAAATACATGATTCCCTAACACAAGACATTTATTTACTTCTTCGTATAAACCGGCTCACCCCCTCCAAAGCGATGATTTTCACAGAATCATTCCTCAGTCAAAAACACCCCTTGCAATTATTAATCCTTTTACATATAACACAAACTCATGCCATACAATTGTTACTCACACCAAATAGGCATCATACAAAACTTTCTTTACCGATATCCTGCGCGTAGCGCGGGCACACCCTAGTTTGAAAATAAAACTAAGACAGTAGTCTTTTTAGTTTTTATTCAAAATAACTCTTTAGAAAAAAAATGATGAAATGATACTTTTATTTTGAAAAATTTAATATTTATTTTTAGTTTTTTTTAATTGTAAACCTCACCTCTAAAACGGCCACCACATAACTCTAAATCATAAGTCTAAATTAGTTAACCTAAGAGTATAAAATGTATATTTACATCAATTAATAAAACTTATTTTGGTCATTTTTCTTCTTAAAAGTTCTTTTGTGACAAATTTTTTTTAGGGATATCGTAAGATTTTTTTTTAAAACAATTAGCTTAAATCACAACAATGCTCGGTAGGGGTGTGGGCACATAAATAATACCATAATTTCTGGTATTTGTGGTTTTCTTCGTATCTTACGGATATATGATTTTATGATTTACTTTGCTTCCGAGAGATATGGATATCCAAACTTTATTTGGATATTTTCGAATATTTACGGATATCTTATCTACTTTTTAATATAAGTAAATTAAGAAAAATTATAAAAATGTATTTTCACTTTTACATGATATAAAATGAAAAATAAAAATTAATGAAGCTATATATTCCATAAATTTCTAATTCAATCAAATTTTCTTATAAAACACAAAATTTAAGAAAATTTTAGTTTTTATAAAGAATTTATAAGTAAATTTAAAATAAAATTAATAAAATGATATGTTAAAATAATAATTCTACATATATAAATTTATATTTATTTGTACATATACATCTATTTGTCTAATATCGAAGCAAATCGGATATCTGACTCTAAATTATTTTAGTATTTGTGGTTTGTTTTGTTTTTAATGGATATTAATTTTTAATATTTGTTTTGCTTCGACGGCTTACAAAACATCCGATTTTTTCGGATCTAATCGAACGAATCGATATCACAAAGATATAAACTATTTTGTGAACAAAAGCTTTGTTAATCTGATATCCAAGTAAATAATAGAATTCACTTAACCATGAGAACTAGCGATGTTAAAATGGGTAATTACCCATGGGTTTTACCCAAACCCACTAATAATGGGTTGGGTTTTTACCCATCTAAAATTAACTGGGTTAAACATGGGTATAAATTTTAAACCCACATTTATGTTGGGTAAATA